>OX579633.1:55232359-55429445 GCA_951230915.1 Antitrichia curtipendula | reverse complement strand
AAAACACTATTCAACAATGTTGGCAAAGTGTCATTTGGATTCATGCATAAAAAAATAAATCTTAATCCTTTAACATTCAAATCCTTTTGTGAAAATTTGCATACTTTTGCTTATATTTTGTACAATTATAATATTTACCACAATTTCATCAAATTGTTCACAATAGAAGTTTTTTTTCCTTAATATTTAAGGATTACTTTGAATGAATATGAAATTATTTGGACAAAATATTGCTCAAAAGCACTCTATTCATCATCTAGTATATGGACTTTGAAGTGCTTAGGGATTAAATAAGTAAGTTAATATGGAAGAAATAACTAATGAAGAAGACCACATTTTAATTGGTGTTAAAGGAAGCTCATTTTGTACAACCATTTTGTGAATGTTGCTTGTCTTTAACCATGGGCTTAGTTTGACCCTTGTCTATAAAATGTTGATATATCTTCTCAATATTACATGGATTTCAATTGAATTTTGAATGTTTGGCAATTGCAAAATCATTTCTTTTTGCTTTCTAATTAAAGGAAGTCGTTTGGCTTGTAGAATAAAAAGATGTTAATGATACACACATTCAAAAGTTTGTTGAAAAGTTATCATATCCATTGCTATAGGTAAATTTTTTGATGACACTAGTAGTTCTCATCAAGTTTTGGTCATGTACTCAAGGAACACAATTTTGACAAATCTACTTAATATGGAATTTTTATCTTTTATGATATCTCAAGATTATATGGTTCTAAAGTCAATCAATAAGGTTTAATACACTTTTTCCAACTTTAATCATACAAATAGATTTTTATCACTGTTTATCACATAAACTCTTTAGAAAAAAGTCATCTACTATATATAGTTGTAGTGTTTATCTACTGAAAAATACCTTAATTTTTATTCTAATAAGTCAAAATACAATCAATGAAAAACTCCATCATTCCTCTATAGACTCAACAAATAGAAACTTTTGATTTGATCTTTACAAATAAATGTGACTAAAATATACACCAAGCTATTTTTTTCTTTATCATTTGGATTCTTTTGAATTTTTTTGAATTCCAATTGTAACCTATTAAATATTTAATGGTAGACAAAATGTCTTTCTTAAGCTTTTTATTTTTTATTTTTCACAATCAACATGTAGTGCGAATTTTGACTCAAAGACTGGGTTCACCTAAAATTCCCAAAGCAATAAATTCTTATTATCTCTGCTAAAATCATAAATAAAAAAAACATACCTAAACCATATAGTATCATCAAGAAAGAACACAAAAATCTACTACATGTTGTGACCTTGTGACAAAAAAATTCTTTACGAGTTAAAATTAATGTATATACATCAAATACATAACATTGTTAGCCAACCTAAACCATTCTGCCATGGAGATTGGGATAATGCCTCCTAAGATGCTTGGTGAGAATTCTATTTAATCTAACAATTGTCATTGATTGGTGGGGTTTTGAATTGGTGAATAGTTTAGTTAACATAATATGGTAGAACCACCCATACCCTATATAAAGGGTGCAATCATTTCTAATCCATAACATTGTGTACTAGCCCCACGGGTTCCTCAACCTAGAAGGTATAACTTTACAAAGATACCTTCTTACTCTAACTTCCGTTGAAATTTGAACTTTAAATTGGCTAAGGTTTCTTGTTCTACAATGTAGTCATATACACTTTCAATTGTAATGTTGAAGCAATCCCTCCATTTGAGGGGAAAAAAAAAGAACCTTCAATCATTGCTTAATAATGTTACATCAATGAACAACAAATTTCCAACCAAAGCTTAGAATATTTTTTAATTCTTTTTCAAAATTGGGACTAGTAAAATCATGACATACATTCCAAAGTAGTGAGTAGGAAACATAGTTATTGAGTGATTAAAATTGGAAAGCTCTGTACATTGGGTACATGATTCAAACCAACTTTTGGCTTCCAAAATTCTTAGTAATTTCAATTAGTAATTTCAAGGCATAAAATTACCAAAAAATTACAATCCCCACTATTTCCATCTTTCATACACAGGAGAAGATTTAAATTACCAGTACCTTCTACTACTTTAAACATAGGTGAGATCAGTTAAAGAAATCTGCTATAGGTGGTTCTACCATACTATAGCTGGGCTTCTATACTCACAAGGTCAATAGTACCTTCTACTACTTTAAACATAGGTGAGATCAGTTAAAGAAATCTGCTATAGGTGGTTCTACCATACTATAGCTAGGCTTCTATACTCACAAGGTCAATAATGCGAGTAATTCTCATATCCCTCTCTCAAGCATTGGTTCATAATAGCGGTAGTCACACCTTCTTCCCCAGGCAAGTGGAGAATGGAGAATGACAAGTCCATGAGGATTTGAAGGAACCAATGGGGAGCCGCGGTGGATGAAGAAGGTGTGACACCCCCAAAAGTTGTTTGGAGAACAAGAGTGGAGAATCGGAGACCAACATTTGACGTGGAGCATAGGATGAATATGAAGACAATGTACAACGCAAGATGGAGAATATACTTAAATGAACAAGTCTTCACCACTCCCATTATTCACCTCCGGAGGTGAAGACTAGGAGTGCGGAAGATATAACTAGTTAAGAATATTCTAGCGTGGAGGGCCAACATGAAGCCAACCTAAAGCCACCACATCTCCGTTCTCCATTCTCCAAGTGTGGAGTGAAGAAGGTGTGACTACCCCTAATGTTACGTAATGTTACGTAGTGAGCAGTGTTAACTTACAGACTACCGGTCCATGCGCATTGAATATTTTGGTATTGTTACAATGCACAATAGGATAAATGGCAGCACGCAATTTGTGTGAAAATATCCTCCCTTGACATTTGAAAACTCAGGTACAGTAATCACAGGGTCCCCCCAATTCAGGGAGAAAAGAATTCCAACCCCCAACCCCACCGGTATTCTGGACCAACTGAAGGGCTCCACGGAATCTGTCAAAGCTGGCCGGAAACGACTCGGTCCACTTCAGTTTGCTGCAGCCACTACCTCATCCCATGGTGGCGAAGGCAGCAGCAGGTGGGGTCATTCAGGTGAGAGGTTCATTGTCACACGCAGAAGCAAGTGGACTTTGAGTTGCTTGCCGTGAGATAGAAGGAAGACAAGTTAGTGGTCTTCAACATCATGATCTACAACACAAGTGCTTGTGGTCACTGTGGTTACTACGATGACTTGTGACTCAAGGCAAACTGAACCTGCTAGAAGAGTTAAAACTTGAGAAGAAACTCAGACACTAAGCAATGACCCACTTTCACCCCACCACGAAAGCACCACTTGTGTACTTGACAATATATGCTGTGCTGAGAGATCAGGCCAACAGGTACCAGTCAGAGCCACGGAAAAGAAAAGCCCAGTATACTCACTGTCGGCGTGACCTTCCGTTCCAGAACCTGCTAATGCTTCCATTCATTTCCTGCAGTGAAACAATTAGCCTGCAACCAACCTCACTGCTACGGTATTCATGTAAGAATATTATCAAAAGGACAAGATGATGGAATTGAATGTATCTCTGATGTTGAATAATTTGAGCTAGATCTTAGTAAGGGCACAAGAGAGCTGCCCAGCGTATCTAACAACAATATTGACAAGGGTACAGAGAGCCACATCGGCATGGGAGTAGTACAGTAGCTCTGGATAACAACCTGCTTCGTAGTTCCGCCTCAAAAGTCACTCAATTTGAAATAAATGCATGCACTCAAACGAATGCCGGATCAATGGCGCCCAAACCATCAGAGTCACACCTGCTACGAAGATTGAACTCGAAGTAACGCCACCGATGTGACAGTTTGCACCTAGGTCAACGATAACCAAGAGAGAGTGAAGGATCTGACAAGAGCGCTTCTGAAAAACGTATATGCTGCTAGAAGAAACAGCATTCTGAGGGCTTATATACTTTAATCTACCCAAATGATTACAATCGCTGGATAACAGCCTCAACTTCTTCAGGCGTGTACAAATGGTACTTGGGAGCCACCTTAGCAAAGTCCACATTAGAAGATGTCACCTGCCAAAACAGAACTAGTGGGTCAATCACCTAGGTTCAAGTCCCACGAGCTGTGCGGGTATCCCAAGTCCCAACATCGAAAAGAGAGGGACCTAGTTACATTACTGGATGGAGGCATATACAAATAGGATCGCTGAATCTCAGAAAGGTCGACCTAATTAGTACCTTCTCTTCCATGACTTGCTTCAAGGTAGACAGGGCCAAAGTCTCAGCCTCCTCCAGCGTCATATTCTGCAAGAAGGACATGCTTCAGAATAGAACTCCACAAAACTGAAATCTCTGTACAGGCTACACCAACAGACATAGGAGCTCGACCGTCCAGATGATCGATCATCCTGGACAAAGTTCTGGAAGTTAGTAGTGCCTCACAAAATGAAAAAACAGAACGTTGTCACTGCAAAAAACGCTGATGGGGAGGGACTGAATAACGCCTCCTCGGCAAGAATGAAACCCCATGGCAGTGAGGTACCTTGTTGAAGTGTTCCTGTAGAGAATTGTCAGCACCTTCTGATCCCGAACCAATTGCCTTGGACTCACATTGCCAAAACGTTCCAGACGGGTCCGTGTGGTACCTGAGAAAACAATCAAAAACTTACATGCTGTGCTCTACAAGAAAGAGACTATCAAAGACAATTATACCAGGCCTTAAGGAGTATCATTGAAGATAGAAAGAGGACTCTCTTACAGGCATGGTCCACTCTCATCATGTCCAGCAATCAGCAGTGAGACTCCAAAAGGACGAGACTGCAACCCCAAAACAACACGAACTTAGATATCTGCATACCTCTAGCAACATATACTGATATGATAATCAAGATACTTCTCACGAATCAACAATAAGTACGTAGGAAAGAGGATGAAGTATATTTGTACTGGGAGGAATAATTAGATATATCGAACTTGACGCTGATAGTGGTAGTCGTCACTTCAAAACAGAGCATAGAGCGTAAGGTAACCAATCTATCACCACCCAAATTACCGATTTAAATACATTGGGACACCTCTGTGAAGGGCAATTAGGTTTCCTATACGTGCATTTCACATAAGCCAAACCCGAGTGGAAGTATGTTTTTCAGATCAAAATTGTAATTTCTATGGATCTTCAAAGTGGTTGGCCCTGAAAATATGAAAACACCCATAGGCAGAGAACATGACCATAGGTATGGGCCATGAGCATGCAAAACACATCCTAAAAACACCCCAAAATAAAATCTTGAAACAACTCCAAAGCATCCTACTACCACCCAATCATGTCCTAAAACCAACCCTAAAAGCATCTCCTTAATAAATGAGGATGTCAACCTAAGCGTTCATCTCACGCATAATTTATGAATTGCTTAAGCAGAATTAGTCACCCATCAGCAGTCAATGAGAGTTGTGAATATGCCTTCATTGTCTCTCATTCTGATTTGTACCGCTCACAGAACCTTTTCACACATTACTTTCAGTTCTCAAATGGAGACTTCTTTAGTTGTCAACAGGCTAGGCGTGATCCCGTCAATAGAACAGCCGTTTAAAGCACTGCAACTACAGTTTCTTTTAGCTCAAAATTATATCTTCGACTACTTGCGCAAAAGTTGATAAATTACCATAGACTCCTCCTCGCCTTCCCCAAAGCGAAGAGCTAGATCGCACAAGGCTTGTGTAGTAGACTCCACAGTCATGGGCTCATTGTAAGAGAATCTGTGATTCTGCACAACCAAGATAATGTTCCGTTAAACGTTGACACAATTCGGGGCAAAACATAACTACAACCGCGCTCACGGTTTAGGGTTTAACAGGTTAAACAGAGGGTCCAAAACAATCCTGATCATACAAAATATCAGCACACTCTCAGAAGCATGCACATC
Organism: Antitrichia curtipendula; assembly: GCA_951230915.1. NCBI lineage: Eukaryota > Viridiplantae > Streptophyta > Bryopsida > Hypnales > Leucodontaceae > Antitrichia > Antitrichia curtipendula. The sequence goes on along the minus strand of OX579633.1, from coordinate 55,423,590 downwards.
TAAGCAAAGAACAAACACCTGAGTTTCCACACGAGCATGTTCAACAAGAGTTCGAGCATCCGCAGTCAGACCGCTCATAGCACATCCTATGTGCTCATCAATTTCCATGATCTTCTCAACACTGGTCGGTTCCTACAAGTCCACGGCTCAACAGGTCAGCGACAACAGAGCTGATTAGCCTTCATCACAAAGACAAGGTGAAAATACACAAACGTGCCGCCTCCACCAAGTACCGCGGGAGATTGAGCATGAATTCAAATTCATTCGCAAACCACCAAATGCAATTTACAGTCTGCACAAAACACTCTGATCACTGATTTCTAAGCTCAGTACAGAGCCCGCATTGAAACGAATGAAATTGCACTCCTTCCAATACCAGTGAAGTTGAAGTACAGAAACCTACCAATAAAACGGAGGTAATGCGCTTCTCCACAGCCAGCACCACTCCCTCCTTGGTCTTCAATCCCACCGCGGTAGAGCCAAGCTGTACGCATCGTTGCCAATCAATCATTAGAAGAATCAATCAATATATCAAATTAGGGTTCCACGGAGCCGATCGAGACTAAACCCTATTCACAGTCGAGCGTGCCCTTTGATCTGAACTCCCCCAATCAACATGACGCCGCCATTTTACTCCGGTACCACTATAGCGGTGGAATGCCAGAGCTTCGAAATGCAAAGAGACTGCGCGAATCGGTGTGGAAACAAAGAGGACTCGCACCTTTATGGCTTCAATGGCGTACTCCACTTGGAAGAGACGACCCTCCGGCGAAAACGTATTGACACCTCTGTCATATTCACTCCTACAGAACACCATAACAGCAATTCGTCATGCACGGGGCATACTGCACCAAATGGGGTGGGGAAAAGCACGACAGAGCGATGGGTCGAGAAGAAGTGAAATTGGTATGGGGCGGTGCGCGTACCTGGTGAGAAACATGGTGAAAGATGGGGCGATGCAATGAAGAAGAGCGACGATTGATCGGTGCAATTGAGCAAGGAGCGATGATGTAGGAGCAGGACCAAATCGAAACCCTAAGAAAGTGGAAGGGGAAGCTCTCTTGTTTATTTGAAGTCTTGATTGACGTCCTGTTTCGACTAATTCTGGCGGGACCCACTCCAATGATCCGATGTGGCGCGCGGCATTGCGTGACTTCCAAGTTGTGGGACCCTTCGTAGGAGCATCCTCAACGGGGGTCCCTGCATCTGTACCTCAAAGTACAGTTCCATCTGAATTTCATTCTTAAAAAACCATCTCACTCTCTACATGTGCGCATTAATTTAACAAAATGTGTCCAATGAATGATTTTCAAGACTTCATTACAAATAAGAAATACATAGATATTTATCTCCTTTTCCAAGATAATTGTATGTTTCATGGTGGGTCAGTCATTTGAAGCCCAAAGATTTTGGACAAAATACAAATAAATTATTAAATATAATATAAATTTTATAACTTTTTTGAAGTTTGTATTAAAAGAAACAAAGTCAAACATTAAAAGTAAAAAAGATCTATATGGTCAATATTTTCTCCAAATAGTAAAATTTACATTTCTAGGCAATACCAATCACTTAAAAAAATTTCCTTGTAATTTTTTGACCATAGCAATCTCAATTTGGAATGCGAAAATTGAAATATTCCCTCCGTCCCAAAATGATCTTCTTGTCAGACAAAATGGTCCGGATTAAGGCTGAAAATAACTTTTTTTAAACCATTTTTCAAATATAAGCAGAGTTAGATGCATTCTTGTTGTCTTCAAAGTTTAAATCTCAGATTAGTTTCTAAATTGTAGTTATGAGGTTTTAAAAGTGGGATTTTTTTGCCATTTTGAAGGAGCACCCACTAACCAATGGTTCCCTTAGTTCCCACGCTAGTTGTTGTCCTTATTGTGTTGTTCATTGTCCTTATTGCGTTGTTCATTGTCCTTCCCGCATTGTCTAAGGCATTATATAAAAAGTCAACAAAAACTTCCATTGATTGTGTTACAAAAGATTAACAACATTATGAAAAACTAATAAAAAAATATTGCATACGTAGCTTTGCATTGTCTGCAGCTTCTACATAGCTTCTCTGATTTGACTTCATCAACAATTTAACCAATTAGAGACATCACTCAAGGCCAAAATGAACTACTTCTTTTTGTTGGCCAATCTCCTTCCTTGAATCTCATATGAAATAGAAGCTTGGGATCTATGTCCAAGTATTAATTACATCTCACTATTTTCTTCATAGTTTGTGGGCCTTCCTTCCACATCACACCATGGAATTCTTTTTGGGACAATAAATACATGCCAATAGGAAGATCATTTTGGGATGGAGGGAGTACAATTTTTTAGTTTGCATTAAAAAAATGAAAAGTGAAAAGAAATTTGCTCCAAAATAGTGTCCAATGTTAGGGTGCAATCATAAAATGGTTATGTGGGCCTATAAGAGTTAATAAACCAATCACTAATCCTCTTATATAGAATGTAGGGCACCTTTTGATAACAAGTATAATTATGTACAGTCGGGTACAGGGTCTTTACGACCTTTTGTCTTCCTAGCCTTCCTGCATTGGCAGCATGTCCTCACTTACTTGCTTAATGCAGCCGGAATACACCATCACTGATTCCGAAATTTCGTAGGTTTATCCACATGGAAGGCTTACACCAGCTAGTACTTTTATTTGGAGTTGTTGCTCCCGCCACTGCCAATTTGGAGCCTTCATTTAGAGCAAACATAAATGGCTTCTGGCGGCTACCACAGTGGCAATGGCTGCATCCTCCACATCGCTACTTCATGCCGGAGACTGCGCAGCCAGTCCATGCGCTTTGCCACGTCTTCAGTACCATCTCAACATAAATTTTCAGCGCTTGCACTTCCTCCTCCCACACTGTTCCGCCTTGCAATTCTACCCTCACTTTCCCTACTATGTCCGCTATTGCACACCTTCGCATACTTGCTTGCTTTCAATTTTCTCGATTGGGCATTTTTTTTCAAGGGGGGGGGCTTATACTCCCGCGCGCAATCTTTTTAGTAAAATTTTACTTAAAAACTTACTTAAAAGCGTTTCTTAAAAGACGTGATGTCTAGGACACTACTTAAAACACCTCTTTCTCTTGTAGTGGAGGTGTTGCTGTTTGAAGCTGCTAGGATTAATTTGCACGATTCGACACCATTTTTTCTCCAGGTGAGTTTCTGAATTCTTTTTTTCACGATGAATCTTCAATTCTTCTAATGGAATTTTCAGTCCTAGTTCAAAATCCTAATAGAATTAGTGGTTTTTTCATCAGATCAATATGCGAACTCGTACTTTAAGAGATGATGAAAGGGCTACTATAGTTCGTATGCGACAACATGGTATCAAGGTTAAAGACATAGCAAAATTATTGGGAATGCCTCGAACCACGGTGTCTACTGTCCTAAGTAAGTGGAAAACAACTGGATGTTTAAAAACAAAAAAATTAGGTCGATGTCCTCTAAAACTGTCTGCGCGTGTACAACGTGATTTGGGTCGAGCAATCCATGGGGACCGCCAACAAATTCTTGCCGTGCTTGCTAATAAGTTTCATGTCCATCGCAATACCATACGTAAATACATCTGTAGATTGGGTTTTGGAAACAGAATTGCACGTAAGAAGCCTTATATAAACATAGTCCATCAAACAAAAGGTTAGATTTTGCTCGAATACATCGTCATTGGACAGTAGAAGATTGGAAAAGAGTGATTTGGACAGATGAGTCTTCATTTGAGCTAGGAAAAACTTCTTGCCAAATTCGAGTGTGGCGAAAAGCTCATGAGGCATATGCTTCGCATTGTCTTGCACCTACCTCTAAGTCTGGTAGATCATCCGTCACGGTTTGGGGAGCATTCAACGGCTTTGACAAAAGTCCTATAGTTATAATGCTGGAAGGGGAAAGAACAACAACAGATTTTGTTCGCAATGTGTATGAAGGCACATTGAGCGGCTTTTACTTTATGCATGACAATCCCCAACAGCTCATGCTTATGGAAGATGGTGCTCTAGTCCATCTTGGCAAGTTTCCAGATGAATGGAAGAAAGCTCATGGTATGAAAAAGCTAATTTGGCCTCCTAACTTACCGGATCTAAATCCCATTGAGAACTTGTGGAAGATATTCAAAGATTTGCTACGCCACTACCACCGACTGAAGAACAAGCAAGAAATGATAGACATCATTGAACAAGTATGGGATGAAGTATCCATAGAGCAATTGCAAACACTTATTGCAAGTATGCCTGATCAAATCCAAGCGGTGATTTTGGCAAAAGGTGGAAGTACTAGGTGGTAGATAGGATGTAGCAATTAGCCAAACTCTTTTATCATTTATAAAATTTCATTTTTGTATTCACCAAATCATGTAGAACGCTTGTGTATGTTTCCAACACAATTTGTAATTTCAGATTTGGACATTTTTTGAGGAAGTTATACCTTCCTGAAGTTCTTGAATGGTAATACAATAAAACATGACATTATTTATATAAAATGTGTGCAATTAATGCTTGGATTGCCTTAAATTTTTCTTTGCTAAAAAAAATCAATTATTTGCTAGAGATGGCAACTCTTCTTTCTACAAATTTGTTTTCCACAAATAGAAGATTAACATATTAAACAATGGAGATTTTGTAACATAATTCATGATAGTACTTGTTGAAGATAAAGATAAGACAACAATTTAAAAAAAAACATTAGTGTGTCTTGTGCCATTACTATAGGCAAAAGCAAAATAAAATTAGTTTTCTAATTTTTCACTCACAAAAACTTTAAAATTCAATATCTTTTATGTCGTAGATCCAAACGCCACAAAACAAAGCCCGTGCACCCCTCATCGCCAAGGGCTTTCTAATGGTACCAAGCATGCAACTAGAAGACACACACTCCAAGAAATCTTTATGGATGAATCTTTCACTTCCTCCATACAAAGGAAAAAAAGATAATGTATTTAAAAATTAAAATAGAAATGAAAGACAATCAAGCATGGTAAAAAATAGGATTCAAATGTAAAAGAATATTATTACAATATTTATGATTGTTATTCTTAGTGTATTAGTGATTGAGGGCATACAAATGAATATTTCCATCTTAATTCACACAACCTTTTTAACCCTTTAGTGTCTAAGAAGCCCTAATTGGGTCTCACGTTTTTTTAAGCAATGTTGAAGAGTTTATATGGAGATTTCTTTAAACTTAAATAATTGTGTATTTGAACCAATGCATACAATGTTCTTCATTTAAGCTAATGATATAATAAAATTTTCTATTTCTATTATATTTCCTATAATATAATTAATCAAAATCTGCAACTAAAAATCATGAATTCTTAGTACATAAAGGGTTAACCCCTAAACGTCAGAGATCCAACCAAGCTTAAAAACTGCCTGACTTTGCAAGTCTGAAAAGTCAAAATTAGAGTAAGGTATGAAGATCTCAACCGTAAAATATTGTAGTTTTTATGTTGTAGATGGTGTGGAACAAATTTGGGGTCATTTGACCGTATAGATTGAAAGATTATAATGTTTTAGTGTTGAAAAAAGGTGCTGAAATTTTCTTAAAAACACATTTGGAGGTGAAATTCGATTTCTAAACCTACTCAAATGAAAAAACTTTAAACTTCAAAGTGATTCAAAAACAAAATATATACACTTTGGTGAAAAAAAATATCATTCAAATGAATCATTGTATCCGCAAAATGGATTTGAAATGTCTAAAAAAAGTGAAAAAAGTAACAAAAAGTCACATCTATGACTGAACCTCCTTCTACAAAAATGCTTCTCAGTCACTCATAACTTCTTGTATTGCTATGAAATTTTAAACACACAAACTAGACTAGTATGCGCAACTTTACCAACAAATATTATTGGATTTGGACATTTCATGAAGAAGTTATAGGCCACCGAAGTTCACTGCAATCCACCAATGTCTGGATTTTGAACTTTGAATTGCTCCCAATCATTTAAAACAACTTGGATTGTCATGAAAACTTTACCACAATAATTTGACTTCAGTGGAAATAAAACCCAACAAGTTTTATTGAAAACAAACATTAGACTACAAAGATACAAGCCCCCAAAGTTGCAGCCATCAAATGCAATTTGGTGAGCTCAAATTGAACCTGTGAACTTCGATTGGCTCCCAAAACTATTGTACATCTTGGATTAATCTGAAAATTTTATCACACAAACTAGACTGTTATGCGCAACTTCTCCAACAAGTTTTATTGAATTTGAACATTGGATGCAAAAGTTACAGCCCTTTGAATTTGACTTTTAGGCTGTGAGGACGTTTTTCGTCCCCTGTGACGTTCAGGGGTTAAGCCTAGCGAGGGACCCTAACTGAACATGCTCTTCATGTGCACCAAACTTAGAGTGATAGGAGTTATTTTTCTTCTCTCTCGGAAAATCCATCAAAAAAGTAACGGGCTCCACTAAGAAAGAAGCTGCGCCGAAGCTGTGAGTCCCCGGACTGCAGCACCTGAATCAACACCTGGATCAGGATCTGGATCAGGACCTCGCTCGTTCCCGGCAAAGGCTGGTTAGGGTTCCAGCAAGCTTGAGCGTCCTGAGCTCCTCGCAGCGAGAAGAAGAGTTTGGATCGTAAGTTAGCTGAGCTTTGCTGCTGCCCGAGGCTATGTCCACTCCGTCGCAGGTAACTTACGAGGTGACCGTAATAGGCAATCATCAGCTTCTCGCTTTCGTGCTCCCTTCACGTCCAGCTTCTCCGCTTCTCCTGCGCCTACGTATTGCTCCCATTCGTTCAGTTCCTTGCTCTTAACTTAATTTCCCCATTCTCGCACGTGCCGCTTTCGTCGCCTCTTCTGCTGGTCTCGTCGCTCCTCGGGCGCCTCCACAAATTGCTCTGTCTTGCCTTGTGGTCGCGTTTCCGATTGTCCTGAAATTAAATTTTGTTTTCTGGAGCGTGTTCTGTTTTTCAATATGTCTACGAATTGGTTTCAACAGTGATTTGCTGTACTGTCGTCACTCGATTCGTAGTTCTAGAAACGAAAATTCTCTTTTTTCTATTAATTTTTGAATCCGGTTTCTGATCCGCGGGTATTGTTAAACTAGTGTGTTTCTTCGCCCCTCGACAGGCGCTCGGTGCTCTGCCAATTTTCCCCTTTCGCGTGTGGTCTCGTTTCGGATAGAGTCAGTCATTTTAATTGGACTTTGGGATTTGTGGAGAGTTCCCTGTTTTTCAATGCGACTGCGAATTGCCGTAATTGAGGCGTCAATCTGTCGTTACTTGATTCGTGGTGTTTAGGAAATAAATTCTCTTTGTTCTAGCAAATTTTCAATCCAGTTTTGGATCCGCTGGTCAGCTCAATCTAATTTGGTCGAGAGATATATGGTGAGTATTTCTCTTTCGTATTGCTTTACCCTTTACCCTCTCTGCAAGTACTGGCCATTGGCTTCCCTGAATTGCAATCGATTCGTCGCACTTTGGAGATTCGATTGAAATGCTGCTGAATTTTCATTTCCTGTGTTCATGGTTTTGGTATCTCATTGGAGCGAGTCACATGTTTTGCTTTACTTTTAAAAGTGTTCGATTGGTGGGCTTTCCTCGCATGTTGTTGTTTGGGATTGAGTCGGACAGGGGCCTCGAGGCAATGATTGGATTTCGTCTTTTGGATGGGTGCTATGTTTCTCAATGCCACTGCAAATTGCCAAATTGATTAGCTTTACCGTCGTTTCTTGATCGGTGATTGACTTCTTTGCCGCATATTGTCAAATTTTCCAATCCAGTTTTTGATCCGTCAGTATCGTTAGCCTAATTCGCTCGTGTGAGTGTGATTATGGTAAACGATTTGGTGCTCGGCTAAGGTGCGCGCCATACCTAAAAGCAACACTTTAAGCGATATATTTATCTACTGTTGTTAGAATGGGCAGATTTTAGATGTAATTGTTAGTAACTGAAATTAGGGAACGCATTATTTGGGTACAAAAGTTGCAAGGGTTTATTGTTCGATGACTTAAACCCATTTTGATGTTGAGATGGTTTACATTCTCAAAATCAGTAAATACTCATTTTGCAAGATTTTGGGTGGTAGCTGTCGCCATGAGGTACTTTACCTGTATCTCTTTCGCTTCCCCGCTCTTTTCCGTTTCTTCTCTTCAAGCCCCAGCCACTGCCATTCTGAACTGCGAACAATTTGTCGCACTTCGGAGGCTCTATGTAAATGTTGTGGTTTTTTCTATCCCTATATCGATGGTATAGTATCTCGATGCAGTGTTTCGCTTTAGTTGTGAAAATGCTTGATCGGCAATGGCCTTGCATTGTGTGCTCGTCAGGTGGCTCGTCTTTTGTTGCCAAATTTTCTTGCTTGTGTCAATAGTTAGTCGGAGTCAGTCGCAGATCACGAACCCCCCTGCTTATCTAGTGACACTTTTGGTACCTTTCTTGCTACAGGAGGTAATGAATTATGGTAGCTGATGTTGACGGTGTGTTCCAGTCGAGGCTGGCGCCGATTGTGGTGAAGGGGACCTGCTATTGAAGAGACGGAGCCAGAGGGGAGATTGGTGGAGGGAATGAGTTAGTGAGGAGTTCGTCAGGATGCATCGGGTGGGCAGCACTGGAAATACTGCCAGTTCCGCTCGCCCTCGCAAAGAGAGGCGCATTACCTACGTCCTACGCGACTCGAATGACTCCAAGGTATTCAGCTTCGGACGAGACCAATTTTAGGTTTTCCGTAGGCGAAATTAGGAAGACAGAGTGGGTTCTGATCGTCACTTGGCACCTGAATATTTTACCTTTTTCTGACTCTCTGCCTCGGTCGTTCGGGCCATAAGAGAACGCTCAGTTCTTGTTATCATGGCCCATTCCTTGTTTCCTTACAACCCTGCCCCATGTTTTTCGTCTTGAAAAGCACCTCGGTGGTCTTCGCATGGAGAATCTCTCGTCCAGCGTTGGCATTCTTCGCTAGGTCTGAGTTATATTTTTGTTTTCCCGATTTGATCGTTTGGCTGGGCTTGCAGCATTGTTCCGGAATCAATTGCGTGACTGGTCCGACTGGTTTGAAACACGACAATGGGGGTGATTACTTGTTTAGTGGCAGTCGAGATGGGACCTTGAAGAGATGGGAACTTGGCGTGGATGGAGCTGTATGTGGCGCCACTTTCGAATCCCACGTTGACTGGGTATCCATTCATCCCATTGCGCTTCCAATTGCAACTCTCAGTTTGGTTAGGAGGACCGGTTTAGCAACAGTGTTTGTATTGTTCCGTGATTTGATGTTGACAAGTTTATCCAATCGGAACTCGTGGCAAGTAGGAGATAGCGTCATTATTCTGCCAGCAGCAGTAAACAGTCGACATTCATGAACGCCATCGCTTCACAAATTTTTGCTCGTGCCTGCGGTACTTTATTCTTCCTCATGTTTTGAGCGCGTTCATAAAACGTGGTGTTTGATTTCTCTCTGCAGGTTAATGACGTGGTGGTTACTGGCGATAACACTCTTGTCTCCTGCTCGTCTGACACCACACTGAAGGTTACTTTTTCTCGGAGAAGATAGTTTACTTCCTGCTCTTTGTGTTAGCAGGTTTTTTGGGTCTAGGTTTTTGATTAGTCAAGATCGGAGAGGAAGGACGGAAAGTCACCAGGTTGTGTAGGTTTGTATAGGGCAGTATCTTTGTATGGACCCTGACCTTCTAGCTGGTTTGTGCTTGGAAACAGACGTGGAAACCATTTTCTGATGGCGAATGTACCCGGACCTTTCGTCAGCATTCTGATTATGTCACATCTCTTGCTGCTGCCCGTCATGTGAGTCCGTGGATTTCATGTATCTTGAGAATTATGTATGTGCACCTTTTGGAATTTCTTTGTGTTAGTGCGGGAGCGTTCTTTGTCGGGTGAGTGTGCTTTTAGCTGTTGACCGGCCACAGTATCCAGATTGGTCTTCCAATACCAAAGTGTTGGACGTTTTCGGGTTCAGAACCTAAACGTGTGCTCCCTTGGTGGATCTCCAGTGCGAGCTCACTGTTGTGGAAGTTCTGTTTTATTTTGTTGCGAGTGGATACGAGAGGTAGCCGAGTGTAATCCTAAGCCTTTCATTTGCGATTGAGCTGAAAGTTTTTTATTTTCTGTCTTCTGCGGATTTGCAGAACAATACAGTAGCTTCTGGTGGATTGGGTCGGGAGGTTTTCATTTGGGACTTGGAAGCAGCTATGGTGCCTGTAGCTCGAGCCCACAACGAAGCCAGCGAAGATGGGAGTTATGCTGACGGAGGTTACACTTCAGGTTTGTCTTTCGGTGTTTCAGATTTTCTTTGTTTCTTTTGTCTTGTGTATTTTTCTTTCGTTCCTTGCACATCGTTTGTGTTTGTGGTGTACTGTGCCCTGAAGACCAGTAAATATATCAGGCGATCGTGCAATTACCTCCAACAATCTTGTCACCACTGCTCCTGCACAAACTCCGCAGCAAGGTTACGCTCCTTTACCTGCGAAAGGACACAAAGAATCTGTGTACGCTCTTGCCATGAATGATGTGGGGACAATTCTGGTCTCAGGTGGTACAGAAAAGGTGAGTCGCACTCTTCCCCCTTGGCTCATTTTGCAGAGCTCCTTTGCATTCTGTTGGGAGATTCATTCCGATTTTCTTTTTCTTATGCGTTGGCTTGTTTGTCTGGGTAGGCTGTCCGAGTTTGGGACGCCCGAAGTGGCGCTAAGCAAATGAAACTGAAGGGCCACACGGACAATGTTCGTGCTCTTCTTTTGGACCCTACTGGCAGGTGCGTTCGACAAGTGGATTCTTTTTCTGTTTTATTTCATTCTCTTTCGATTTTTGGTTTGAATAATGCCGATTTTTAATTTTATTGCGGTTGGGTTCTCCCTTCCTCTTTTGTTTGGTTGCAGACTTTGCTTGTCAGGATCGTCCGACTCCATGATAAGGTTAGTTCCGCTCTGGTGTCATTTGGTGGTTCATGAGCCTCTCATCATCCTGAATGTTTTGTCGCCTAATGCCAAGTATTGTTGTGCTTGATTATCACGGGTCCGAGTAGAAGAGAGCCTCGAGTTTCAATGATGGTGATTCCGTGTCTCGTGTTGGAAGTGTTTGCCGCTTCATGTTAGTACTGGCCTTCGAAGTCCTTGGTTTTTGGGTGTGGTGTAGGACATGAATTGAGAAGTTGATATGAGTTTGAATGATTGAACACGTGAATTGATCCTCGTTGAGATGTTCATTTTTGAACCCGTCTGTACCGGTTGTACTTGTCGATTTGGTTAGGCCGTGGATTCCAGCTTGTCCGATGGTATGTTTTTGTGTGCGTGTTTCTTCTATCTACTGATGAGGACTCCCTTATGTCCATCCTACGCAGGCTCTGGGATTTGGGACAACAACGCTGCATTCATTCGTATGCAGTTCACACCGATTCCGTTTGGGCCCTTGCAAGCTCAGCATCCTTCAGTCATGTGTATAGTGGCGGTCGTGACTTTTCTGTACGCTCTTCCCTTGCCTAGTTGCCGAATCTTTCGTGTTGCATCGATGTCATTTCGCAATCATTGTTACATGCAGTAATCCTGGAACAATGGTGACTACCCGTTTGGAGTATTTTTCGTTGCCAGGAGTGTTTTTCCTGTCTTGATGAGTTGTGCAATTCCCGTGGTTCCCTTGTCTGTCTTGAGTGTCGGTGTTCCAGTTTTGCTGCTCTGTGTTTCGACGTCCATCATTCCAATGCCTGCTTTTGCTTCTCCTTTGTTGAATTAGGTTTACCTTACGGACTTATCGACCCGAGAAAGTACTTTACTCTGTAAGGAGGAGCACCCTGTTTTACGGTTGTCCCTCCAAGGAGATGAGTGGCTTTGGGTGGCCACCACCGACTCGTCCTTGCACAGATGGCCTGCGCGTGAGCGCGCTGCGACGAAAAGCTTACAAAGAGCGAGCTCCTTCGTTGCCGGGTCGCTGCCCTTCGCCCGTGCTCGAGCCAATATAGATGGCTCGGCTCCTGTATGTTTCGCATTCCAATCCGTTTTTATTCCAGGGTATTTCGTTGTTTTTCGGTGTGTTTTGTAGACCCGTATCATGTTTCGAGTGTTTCTCTCCTTGGAATGCTTTTGAGAAGATTGTCGCCGTTTCAGGTTCCCTTGTATACGGAGCCGACTTCAGTTATTCCTGGCACTGCTGGCATTGTTCAGCACGCGATTTTGAATGACCGACGCCATGTTCTCACCAAGGTTGGTGTGGAGTTTCTTCGAATGACCCTTGTGTGCCGTAATTCTTGTTGGCCACCGAGGATTTGAAAGACGCCTAGTTATTTGACCGTGGGTTGAGATTGTTGAATTTCTATAACCCAGTTCGTTTCTGAGCCTAGCAGCTGGCACGGCGTGTTGTGTAGTGCTTAGTGTTGACATTCCACATGTCTTGTCGTATAGGACGCGGCAGGCATTGTGAAGCGTTGGGAAATTACGCGAGGGGCGGTGATTGAAGACTATGGCAAGGTAAGTGACCATTTTATCCAGCCTGTGCCATACCTCTACGTGGTGTATGCTTTTGGAACTGCCTGTAGAAGAGACAAGGAACTTTGTTGTACTTGTAAACCTGTCCGAGGAAGCTTCGATGAGCTGAGCTGGAGTCTTGATTGCAGGTGAATTTTGAAGAAAAAGAGAAGGATCTGTTCGAAAAGGTGTGTTCCCTTCTGTCCCCACTTTGGTTCGAATGCCGTCCATGTCTTTGACGAGGCAATGATAAGTCTTTTCCTCGTGAGGAAAGTGGTTCTGTGTCTGTTTCATGTGCATGTTTCAGTGGAGTCGTTTGATGCATATTGCACGGCCGTGCAATTTGCACTGTATCTTCCCGTTATTTTGTATGGTATTTCCTCCTAAGTGGGTGTTCCGATCGGTGTTGACAAGTGCTTTTTCTTTCTGAAGCAGCAATCTGCGTACTTCATTTTCTGTTCACTAAATTGATGAGGGACGTTATGTTTCAAGTGGAGCCTTACCATGGTTGATGTTTGGTTGTGAGCTAGATGAGCGTTCCGGCGTGGTTTACAATGGACACGAGATTAGGAAGCATGTCCGTGCATCTGGATACGCCTCAGTGTTTCTCGGCAGAAATGTATGCTGTTGATTTGAACGTCCCTGGTGCTTCGGAAGAACTTAAGGTACGCTTGGTTGCATGTGCTAGTTCCATTTTCATGTCGTGACGTTCCACAGTGTACTATGCAATGCAATTATGCTTCTTCCCATGTGCTGTAGCCAGACTTTCCCTGTTGGACGTTAGTATCTTCTTCAGAGGGTGGAGTCTGCAGGTGCAGTACAGGATCTCCGTGTCTTTTTCCCTTCTGCTCCGTCTTCCAGGGGTGCTTTAACTACGCGGGCGTCTCCTTGCTTCAAGGTCTATCATTGTTCCTTGTACGGTGTTGATTCTATTGGCTTACTGTGATGTATGGTACCTTGGTGTTGCAGTTGAATATCGGTCAAGAGACCCTTGGCGGTCTTCTGTCACATTGGTCAGGTGAAAGACGAGCCAAATCTGTTGCACCTCCCACAGCGAATGGAGATGTGAGTCCCAGCTTGAGTTCTGGAGCTGGGGAGCATGGATCTAATCGTCGGACAGCTGTGGATGACAGTAAACATGAGCCCAACGTCCAGCAGGCGCGTGTGCTGCCTAATTTTGAATTCTCCACTCAGTCGCCTCCGTCCATCATCACTGAAGGCTCCCAGGTACGGCTCTTCATTTCCAGAACACGTGAACTGGGTTTCTTATCAGCGCTTGCTCCTTTTAGAGATCCTGCAATCCCGGAATAGGTCATACTTGTCTGCTGTAGATTTCCTTGTTGACGATTCGTAGTGTTAGCAGCTTATGTTTTCTGTGTTTTCTCTTGCAGGGTGGTCCCTGGAGGAAAAAAGCCAGCGACCTGGATGGAAGCGAGGACGAGAAGGACTTGCCATGGTGGTGTATTGAATGTGTCGTTCATGGGCGTCTGTCTCAACGGGAGAATGCCAAGTATGTCCAATCTCTTGTGTTTTAGTACTCGCTGGTATTTGCGATGTTTCTGTCGGTGCTGGTGTCGAATAAATGAAGGCGGTTCGTCTGATCGTTTTCTGCCCGTTTCGCTGGAATTTTTCTGTTTGACTAACTCCTTTCATTCTCCGATGTGTGTTGGTTGTCGATGGTCTCCTGGACGGTTGAAAAGTTTGTTGTTGTTTTTCTTGAAATTTTTGGAGCTTCGTGGACTCCAAATGTCTGGATCGTTAATCTGTGTGCTGAATGATGTGTGCCTCTCCTCATGTTTTCCTTCTCGGAATGTGTGCGCGTGTGTAGGTGTAGCTTTTATCTCCATCCCTATGAAGGTCAAACGATCACCGTCCTCACCCAAGGCAAGCTTAGTGCACCACGTATTCTTCGGATACACAAGGTGCGCTCTTCCTCTACTTTTTTGTTCTGTCAAAGCGTTTTTGATGGTAGATGGGGTTGGCCGAGAGTCTTTGAACTGTATTGGACTGGTGTGGGAAGAGTGGACTTCGTGCGGTTCATTCTTGAGACGTGCTTTATTTTATGTGCTGAGAGTTCGATAGTCGATTCCATTCTTGGCTCCCGTGTTGGTATGGGATCTTTGATGCCGAGGGTTTGTGTTTCTTCTGTTTTTGGAGGTCTGACATTGTGGTTCCGATTTCCCAGGTGAAGAACTACGTATTAGAGAAGTTGATCTTGGAGAGACCCCTTGAGGAGCCTGGTCCGGAAGCCAATGCTGCAGCTGGTCAAGCAGGCAGCCACCAAGCTTTGGGAAATGGCAACGGAAAGGGAGCTCCTTCTTTTCGCCCTGGTTCCAGGAGTTGGCCACATGGCACGAAACCTGTGGTTGAAATTTTGTGTAATGATGAGGTGAGTGCTCCTATGTTTTTGAGACTGTTTTTTTTTTTTCTCCCGATGATGCATCCGATTTGTTCCTGTGCTGAGATGAGCTTCGTTTTCTGGGTGAGGCTTTCCTGTATCTGTCCACTGGTCGTCATGTTTCTTCCGTGTGTGTTGTTGCAGGTGCTGCCTCCTGAAATGAGTTTGGCAACCGTGAGGGCGTATGTTTGGAAGAAACCCGAGGACCTGTACCTTCACTATCGCACCGTCCCTAGCCGTTAGTAATTCTTTGTAAAGATGATGCCGACTAGTCCGCTTTCTGAATTGTGGTCGCCGTGGATTTCTCCGGAGTGTCCCCAGGTTACATTGCACGATTTTGCTTTGTTGACCAGCACAACTGTTCGGAAGCTGCTCTTGTAAAGCACTGGCCCCCAGATTCTGGTGGTTTTAGATTTTTCAGAAACGAGCCGTGTCATGTATATAGCAGATTATTTTCTGTAAAAGCGCAAGTTTGATGACGTCCGTCCGTTCGATGTTGTTTTTCCCTGCTGAAATGATCCAGGATCCTTCTTCCGTTAGTTTCTGCAATGACGTCAAGTCCACCATGATATGTGCCTGATGTTCGAGTGTGGGTTCGAATTCGGTGTGCAAGTTCCTACTGCATGTAATTGAATTGCAGTCTTTAATTGTGTGAGAATTAAACTCCTGCAAGGGAACCGGGAACAGTCTCGGTAACGGGCAAAGATCCGGACAAGTGCTGTTTTGCTTCGTGGCCATTAGAGAACAGGCGGTCTGCCGGCGAACGCCGGAGAACGACGGGGAGTGTTCATGTAATCACGCCTTGCCACCTTAGTCAAAAGTAGGCGGCGGGAGTTGTCCCCACGAATTAGCAAGCGACACATGGCTTTAAAGAAGAGCAAGGCTGCCGACAGCCATGGCCAGGGAGAATTGCCGCCCTGGTTGCCCCACCCAAGGATAATTTAAAAGAAATTCCCCGTACTTTGTGCCGCGTGGATTGATAATGCTTCCGTTATCTCACCCAATTTTAGGCTTCTGATTGCAAATATGAATTCAGAATTTCAAATTATTCTTGCTTGTTGCAAATACAAAAATTCCAGTGTTTATCCCTGTAGGGCAATGGTACTCAGATTGCTAACGTAATCATTGTAGGGTGGTGGTAATTTGATTTAATAGGCTTGTCTGTATTAGTCCCCACGCAAACCAAGTAGTCCGCAGTTCCCCACGGAGCACTCTGTACCGACGCGTGGCGGCCTCGTAGCGCTCTGTTGACTCTGTTGCGAAGATTGTCTGTACAGTGCAGACATTCGGGGTTGAGGAAGCGCACATAAGACTCTGCAGCTCGAGAATCTCCAGCCATCGCTAGCTCTTTCGATCGTTCTTTGCGTTGAGCTGTTTCCGGTTGTGCTGTTGCGCTATTGTGGGTGTGTGGGGGTGTGCGTGTGTGGGGTTGTGTTGCCGCGACACATTTGCGGAGCGATGGCGCCGAATCAGAAACAGCTGGTGAAAGCGCCGAAACAGGTGGTGCAATCGGAAAAAGTGGTGCAAAGGGAAAAGGTGGTGCTAACGGAGAAGGTGGTGCAAACGGGAAAGGTGGTGCAAAGGGAAAAGGTGGTGCTAACGGAAAAGGTGGTGCAAACGGGAAAGGTGGTGGTAACGAAAAAGGTGGTGCAAACGGAAAGGGTGGTGCAAACGAAACCGGTGGTGAAACCGAAACAGGTGGATAAACCGAAACCGGTGGTGAAACGGAAATAGCCAGGTGGTAGTGCAAACCTGAGTTGCCTTGTGAATCTCGGGCGCGAATCTCAGTTGCTGGAATCCATGCTCCTTCCTGAGTTCGACGCCTTCGACGCCTTGCAAGCAAGTTGTTCACGTCGTCTGCTGCGCAGTCACACTGCCGCGTTGGCGTGAACTCTCTCATCTCGTAGTATTGTAGGTTGTCGTAACCGCCGCGGCTTGCGTGGGTTAGTTCGTGTAGCCGCGTTTTGTGACGATTGGAGGCCAAGTGAGTGGCTCAATTGATCGCCGTTTGGATGTTATAAAAATGATCAAATTTCCCACATTAGTCTCCTTCATTCTTGCTGTACTTACGGCCTCAGTTTTTGGACCATAAGGCCTTTGGAATATTTGAAAGATTTGGGGACGTTAGTCCCTGGGGCTAATGTTAAAGGGGTTTGTCTAAGTGCCCCACTTTAGACCTAGGGTTCACGTGGGTTTAAGCTTTAGCCCAGCCAAGGTGATCCTTTTGGGGGTCTAAAATCAAGTTTTAAAGAAAATCTTAGATTTTACCAACACTATGTAAGAAGAGGTTGAAGTTGGGTATAAGGTAGGAGGCTCTGAAATCGCTCGGGCATTAAGAACCGCCCCTATAAATGGCTCTTGAATGGAACGAGGTGATCTTTAAATGGAACGAAGTGATTCTTAAATTGACCGCTATATTGCTATGAATGAATTAGAAAAAAAGGGGTCCCAGCCAATCATCGGCTTTGCTTTTTCCCATCTTGCAAGTGAGCGGTTTATGGAAGACTTGGGTCACAAATAGGGACCTACGATACATCTCCTTTGAAAATTCATAACTAATTCAATATTGCTCAAAAAAATATGAAACCACTTGTGTTAGATTCCTCGTCTATTTTTCTATCTCTGAAAAATCAATTAAAAATACTACCAACCAAAGAAGCATATGAAAAAGGCAGATCAGCCCTTAGATGGGCGATTCAAGAGCCTCCTACCTTAACCTTAACCTTCACAGGATTAGACATGGCAATGGTTTCCAAATCTTCCTATAATTCCAAAACAAAAAATTAGAAACAAAAAAAATGAAGTGTTCCCCATCATACTATTATTGCAATGAGTACTTGGGGTCAGTGTTCTTGAGGCCATTCTTGAGGCCATTTGAGCTCAAGTTGTAGTCAAATTAATTTGTCCCAAATTTAAATGGCCTTGACCCTATTATAAAGCAACCCTTAGATGATGCTATGTGACTTACATTTGTTTAATATAAAGGACTCTGGAAATCTTTTTTTTAAACACAAAGTATCTTCATTTATTACAACTATATGCATTTTCTTCTAACATAGGAAAGTAAGATAGTAATACAGAAACGTATTGGGTCTTAAAAAAGATGTAGGTGATTACAATATTCTCTTATTTAAATTGGCAGCATTCAAAATATCAATGAAGGTTGTATTAAGATCTTTGACTATCCCATTTTTAAGCTAAAGTATTTTTCATTTTTAGTTTTTGGTAGAACCTTGATTTTGAGTATCCTATTCCATGTACCAAAAGTTTGGAATGGGGATTAATGTCTAGTTGATATTAATGTAGCATTCATTCCATTATTTTGCTACATAGAACAACTAGTAAAACATCAAGACATACTACTGTAGCTATATGTTGTGTTTTGATTGTTTTGATTGGTGGTACAAAGAGTATTTGTAAATGAAGTCCCTTTCCAATTCAAAGAAGAAAGTTTACAAATGAATCTCTCTTATGAGAAAATTTCAAAAAGTTTCACTAAAAATTGAGGTTACAAGAACCTACTTGAAATCCATTTTATCCTAGATTTTTTCTAATGCTATATATTAATATACCTACTCAACATTATTATTTACGATTTATAGCATATTGACTTGGAACCTCATATCCTAAGAATAAGGAAGATTAAACATACAATCCAAATCTATAATACGTAATTGAAATTTTAGACTCAATCCTCTTTTAGGCACTTTCAGAGGGATATGCTTCTATAACGTAATAGCTAGAAACTAAGAACCATTTTTTGTAAGTCAAAGATGTTGAGTGCATGTGTTTCTCTTGAACAAAATGATCACAGTCCTTTTTCATTTCTAATCAATGGTTTAGGAATATAATTTTGATTAGTTAGTGACACTCAAGCCTGTTCACTATGACTACTCCCAAAGTGTCATATGTATATGCATATGTATATGCATATGTATAAATATATAATTTATAATAAATAAAATTTTATATCACAATCTAATGTAGCATTTGAAGTAAGAACTCGGTATATGATTTTTAATGTATATTTTTCATTTTTGTTGTATTTGCATATATGCCTAGTAGAAAAACAAACAAGAAATCCACTAGAGAGTCCATTGATTTTCTCTCTAATGATGAAAGACTTATACTTTTTTTGTCACAATTAAAGTAACAAAGTTTTCATCCGCTGTAACTTTTGAGATGAATCCATTGGTATTGAAATTTTTAATGGAAATGATTGTTTTGATAGTAATCATATTTATTAATTAAAAAAAATTTAAAATTATTTTTTATTTAAAAGTCAATTATTTTAATTTGTCACTTTTGAGGTTTAGGGATTTTTAGTACTGGAGAATATTCCAAATCAATGATCTAGATCTGAAATTTATGTGGTCTATTTTTATGAAATGCACTAGATAGGCATCTTCCTACCAATGTGCATCTAAAAATATATTATCCTATGTCTTGCAAGTTCATGCAAATAGGGCTTCCTAGCACGTGCACTTCAGAACATTAAAGATGGTTTCAAGATCATTCATTTGGAAAAATTTCATCACCATCAAGTCTTCACAAATCGCCGATTTTTTGTTTCTTTGTAAATTTTTTTCTCTATTTCTTACAAACTTAAAAATCAAAATTTATATTTTCTTGAGATTTTGCACCTTTTTACTGTTTTTAGTACTCCAACTTAAAGAATTTTTCTATGTTTTTCCTTCCTGAGGTACACTCTTCTTAAAGGTGTATATTAGACATATTTTTTAAACGTAAATTTTTTTTTTTTTATAGAATTCTTGAAAAAATTGCCAAAATGTTACAAAACAAAACGTCTTCATTGCTACTACCCTTTAGCACTTCTTGAGGGATACTCTTCTTGCAATACAGTAGCAAAATGAACCTTCTCTATCTCTTAAGATGTTAAGTGTTCCTAAGAAAATAAAACAAGTCGTGTGGGCCCCCGAGATTCACGTACAAAAGATCTACATTTGAATTATACATCTAATTCAAATGTATTATCAATAGCATGCCCTTTGTTAATAAGGAATAGGGTATATCATTGCCCTTCTAGTTGCAGTGGCAGGTGGCTAGATGGCCAAGATGTAACAAACTTCAGAAGCTAATGACAATAGTACAATCTAAGAGCAACCCCAAACCAACTCACCAAGGGGGGCTGACACGGGCACAGAGCTGGTCCGGGCTGAAATTTTACCCCACGGCAGGCGCGTTAAGTAATGCCATTCAACTAGATGCCATCAAAAAAGTTTGTTGGCTCGAGGTAGGAAAAGCTTTATCAGCATTTGGTGTGAAAATAGGGTAGAAAGGTTGTTTATATAACAAAATTCATTGTCCATCGTGAATCTTCAAAAGATATGGGATAATTTGGAAATAAGAGTTTGACCACTCATAATTAAGAGAAAGTAGGAATTATGTTTGAAGTAGAATTTCAGACTTCATTCAAACATAGTAAAATAATTTTTTTTCAAGAAATTTGAACTAAAAAAAATTGGTAAATGAATATAAATTTCATCTCCAAAAATCCATTTGAGAATTCAATCTTCCTATCAAAATTTATGGACAAAATTCAAAGAGGATGTTTGAAAATGTCAAAAGAAATTCCCTTCTAACCCTTCTCTCAAATTGATTCATAACTTTTAATTGGGGGACGAGCGTGGAAAATAAAAAATGTCAGCTTTTTTCCAAGGGGACGAGCAAAAGGGTCAATTCACTGGTGTTCACTAAAACTCACCCTCCTTTTTGCGGCTATTTAATGCCTGGCTCCTTCTGGCCCTTGCTAGTGCTTCCTCTGCCCTCGTTAAACGTGTTGGTAGGTAGGAGCTTACATGCACGCACTCCATTTTTTACCCCCCTGACAGTCCATGAGGTAAATGTCAGTGTTCTTGTTGCAGTGTTCCTGTAGGGGATTACATTTATGATTGTATGGTGCCTGCAGCCCACCATGATGTATCCAGGCATGCCGAATGCCCCATGGCTCCCATGCTTGTGTTGTGCCCCATGCATGTACATGCCTATGCCCATTCACATCCCTGTGTTTTGCTGCAGCTTGCATATGGATCCCAGTGTTTCGTTTCATTGTTGAGGTTCACTGGCGGCGCTAGGCGTTAAGGTTTGCGTTAGGGGTTTGTCCGTGTGAGGGGTTAGAGTTTTTTGGTACTTGTTTACATGTCAAATAAAATGAAAAATGATTTCATATGTCATTCTCCACAAAGAAGGGTATGAAAAGACTTCTTGGTCTTCGGAGTTAAAAAAAATAATTACAATTCCAGAAGCCCCGAAAAATTTAAAATTCCTCAAACAAAGAGGATTCATGAAAGAAAAATAAAATAAGAAGAAAGGGTTTATAAAAAAACATAGGAAAAGATTTAAATACATAAAAAAATTTGAAGGATGAAATGTGACTTACAAAAATAGCTTTTGAGAATTCCTCTTCATGTCCTACAAATTCATAAGAAATACTAAGAAAAATGTATGATTGGATTTAGGGTTAATTTTGCATACTAAAGACCACAAGAATAGGGCCTTTTCTTTTGGGCTTCTGGGAATACTTCACATTTGCCCTCACGTTAGGGAGTGCCCAGGGACTCCCTAACTAAAAAAAATGTATCATTGGAGTGAAGCGGGCTTTACGTACCACGCATCCAAATAACAAGATTTTTTTTTAGGATTTTTGTGAACCATAAACATTTGTCCTCATGTTAGGGAGTGCCAAGGGATTCCCTAACCAAAAAAAATGTATCATTGGAGTGAAGCGGGCTATACGTACCGCGCACCCAAATAATAAGATTTTTTTGTAGGGTTATTGTGAACCATAAACATTTGCGTTCATGTTAGGGAGTGCCAAGGGACTCCCTAACCAAAAAAAGTGTATCATTGGAGTGAAGCGGGCTTTACGTACCGCGCACCCCAAACAAAAGAACTTTTTTTTTTTTTTCGTGAACCATAAACATTTGCCCTCATATTAGGGAGTGCCAACGGACTCCCTAACTAAAAAAAATGTATCATTGGAGTGGAGCAGGCTTTACGTACCGCGCACCCAAATAATAAGATTTTTTTGTAGGGTTATTGTGAACCATAAACATTTGCGTTCATGTTAGGGAGTGCCAAGGGACTCCCTAACCAAAAAAAGTGTACCATTGGAGTGAAGCGGGCTTTACGTACCGCGCACCCCAAACAAAAGAATTATTTTTTCTTTTTTGTGAACCATAAACATTTGCCCTCATGTTAGGGAGTGCTAGGGACTCCCTTAAAAAAATGTATCATTGCGGTGAAGCGGTTTGTACGTAGCGCACAACCCCAAAATATTGATATTTTTGGCTTCTTGCGTAGCCGTAAACACATAATGAATGAAGTTTTTTGTAAGAATACATGAAGTGAAATGCTTAGGAGCATTTGAAAATGAATACCTGTTATTTACGATTCGAGAAAGTGTGGAAGGCAAATGATTCAAGAAAACGAATATAACGAGAACGTCTAAAGGATTTACGAACTAATAACTAATTAGTAGTTTGGAAAAAGGAGAATGAAACACATGTTCTTTTAGAACCACGCGAACATGGGGATGAGTGCCCATACAATTGGTTCGTGTCAAGGTTTGGGTTTGGAAAACTGGCTTCGGGCGGGGCTCGGGCACGAAGTCCGCCGACTTTGTCCGTACTGTCCTCGTTGTACGCCGATTCTTGCCTGCGAAGTCCACCTTCCACCGGAGGCAGTGTTTCGGCCCTTCCTTTCCTTCACAGGCTCTCAATCACTGTCTAGCAGTTGCGGCGAGGGCCGCGATTGGGAAAGGAGCGACCGAGAGTTGGTGCACCATCACAGAGATTTTGAAAATCGTAATTTCAGGAGTACTCGAGTGCGATTTCAGAGTGAGAAGACAGGCTAGTGCCCAGCTTAGGGTTTACGGCCATGCATGATTAAGGACAAAGAGTAGATTTGAGAGTGCTGCGCTCGGCTTCAACGTCTTTGGAAGCGTGCTCAAATGCAGAACGGCGCCTTCCATGAAGAGCCACTTCTCATTTGCATTGTCTCCAGGTTCGTGCTTCAATCTTCCCTGTTTTGCACTTTTTGAAATTTCAGCAGCAGTTTAGGGTCGGCTGGAGGGCATGCTGGAATTGTGCTGTACGTTTCCTTAGGTTTTAGCGAGTTGTGTCAAATGCAGGCTTGAGGTTCAGGGATTTTTCTAGGGCATAATCGCTGTGGGAAAGCACGTTCTTGTAGGGAATTGTCATTTTAGTAGAGGCTCACAGTGAATTCATAGGACCCATATGCATCCTGTGGTAAGGGAACCGGCTCCCATGGGGTCACACGCAAGGTGAGGGAAATTGCAGTTCAATCGCGGATGCTGTGGAGACAGGGTTTTGAAAGAACTTCCGTGGAAACTAGATTGACTTGTACTCTTGTATCTGTAATTTAGAACAACGTGGTGTTGTACATGCCGGAAGCGGAATATGGATTCAATATATATTGCCTTCTTCATTCAGTGACTGACATTGCATTCAATTGTTCTCTTTTTCCAGCAGAGACTCGTACACAGATCAATATTTTTACTACCGCCCAGTGTTTCGTTGGGGAGAGTTAATCGGCTACCGAAATTGCTTCCAGGAGGTCGGAGTTGGGCTCAGCGTAGGGTGCTCTGACATGGGCAAGCGGAAACCTGTGGTGGAGCCTCCCGAGGGATCTCAAGAGGGAGGTCCTCAGCCAGCCGGGGATGAGTCGCAGCGGGATGCATAGGTACGTATCTGTCACCCTTCTCTTTTGTTTTCTGTGTTTAGGAGGTACCCTGTCAATGAATCATGGGACTCTCTGAACGATGGTCGTCTTGGTCCAACTGGGGGCGCAGTTTTTTTTCCAAGAGGTCACCATCGACAAGTACTCCTACAACGTGAACTATGGCACAAAAGAGGAGTTTGCCAGGCTTTTGGAGGAGTGCGCCACGAAGGCACACACAGGGATCTCAAAACCAAATAACCCAACACGGAAGTTTTTCAAATGTATACACTGTGGGTTTAATACCTTTGCAAACAAAATGCGTTTGAATTCTCACCGATGGAATTCACAGTGTCCTGCGAAGAAGGACGCCATGGGTAACCCGCTCCAATTGCTACTGTATCCTGACCAGGGAATTGGGCAGGGGAAGGTGTCTGAAGGGATCCGCGCGGGTAAGGAGTTGGATGTGGAAGGTTCTGTCATTCGGGCGAAGGGAACTAATACGCGGACGAAGACACCAATTGTATTGACATCGGATGATGAAGACAATGACGTACCAGCGGTGACTGAGAAACCTGCTGTGCAGACAGAGGGTGAGGATAGCCGTGCAAAGGGGGGAAGGCAATCTCAAGTGGTGGATGGAGAAACGACGCCGCAAAACACTGTCGAGCAGGTGGTGGGATGGGACTCGTATCTCAGGTCGGCAGTAGGGAAGAATGCGAAGAAGGTGAGGTTCAGTGACCACCCTCCAGGCGACACATCGAAGAAAATAAGCCACTCCAGTGTGGAGAGTGAAAATAGTACTGGGGACTTCCAACCCGTGAAGAAAGGTTCGAGGAAGCGGCCGCCGGTTGCCGAAACACTGGAGGCCATTGTCTCGCGCAAAGTGCGTGAGGTTCCGGAGGATCCAAAGGCACAAGTGGTAACGCAGGAACAAGAGAAAGGGTCTGTACATCAGATCTTGACGCGAATGAAGTCTGGCATGGACAAGAATGGTGTACCTGTTGATCCTATCTGGGGAGCGCATGGAACAGTGCCTACCACGGCCGCAAAAGCTGCAGGACCCAGAAGTGCCACAGTCGCTCCACCTACAGGACCCGTGGCCAAGCGTAAATTGAGGTCCGCCGTCGACGTAGAACCTGGAAGTCCGCATGAGGGCCCTCGAAAATGAACGACGGAGGAAGCACGCCCATCAGCCCACCGTCGAGGGACGGTGGTTTTTTCAGACGATCGTGGCGATTCCACTCCGCTTCAAGATCTGCTTCATGGTGCGGGCGCGCGAAATGTAGAGAATGCACGAGCCATTCCAATTGCTAGTGTGGGCATCTGTAGGCAAGCGCATGCAGCAACAGATGACCACTTCGCAACACTGAGTGAGGCCGCAACAATGGAGGTGGAGCTTGGACATGCATTGGACACAGTGAATAGGGTAATTGCAGAGTATCCTCATTTGGAGGATGAGGTTAATTCACCGAGGCCGCAGTCTCCTATGTTGCCCCCTTCACCTCCGGATGTTCAATCCAAAGAGTTGCCACCCGGAAGTAGGCTTGGGTCTCTTACGATGCCACATTCCAAACCGAGCATTCAATCCTCAGAGTTGAAGACCTCCGGTGCGTAAGGGTCTCCTGCCGGACCACCTTCAGCTGAAATAGGGGCCGGACCCCAATTGGCGCAGTCTCGCATGGTGCCACCTTTACCTGGAATTGGGCAGGACACCCAATTGCAGAGGTCTGCGACAATGCCATCTTCAACTCAAACTGAAGGAGCCAAGAATGTGCAGAATCACAATCCAACCGTCTTCAAGACTTCTCCGACGGTGAATGGACCTCTGAAGATGCTGAAGACCCAGGCAGCGCAGCGCGCTTTAGGGTTGAGTTACCCATTGAAGGAGGTGAATTTCATTTCACCTGGAACGAAGAAGAGCCCTGCCCACGTACCTGAAAAGAAGAAGACAAATCACCTGCAAATTGTACCGTGGACGGGGAACTATGAGGGGATTCACGCGCTACATAGGTACTGGTTATGTGGGATAGGGGCAGCTACCCCAAAGATCTACCATCCGGAGTTGGCAGCTTCGACGTGGTGCCGAGCAGAGCGTCTTAGGAGGGACGAGTGGGAGGTGAAAATGGCAGCGCGCAAGAAGGCAGATGAATTAGCAGAAGCCCACCCTAAGGTAATCCCACCGTCCCCGATCGAGCCTCCAGATCTGATACACGTACTGCAGGTGAGGCCCGAGTTGCTGGCCTGGCCGTGGGAGGGACTTTCTGGAGAAGAGTTCAGAGCACGTTTCGCACAATCATGGGCAACTGGCGAATTTCAGGTCGCTGCTCGAGAGACTACAATGTAGTGGCTTTGTGACGCTAAGGTGAGATCCCCAATCCAGTCACATTTTTGAATGCATTTTATTTTGGTGTTTTCAAATAGTGTTACGCGACAGTATTTCGGTACAGTGTTTTGCAGCAGTGTTTATCTGTGATGGCTACGATGTTTGGTGTGTAACTAATCAGCACCTGTGGTACGATCCGCGTTTTCATATGTAGGAGGAGGATTTCCCTAACGTGGCACGCGAGGTCGACCGCGCCGTCAATGCACAGATGAATAGTGTGAAGTACGGCAAGGTGCCGGCGGACATTGAACGTTTGGCCAATTACCTACAGTATGTCCAAGAGCAGGCAAGCTTCGAGGACAGGTGTCGCCAGTCCAAGGTCGAGCTGAGGGCAAGACAAGAATGCCTCGTAGAGACAGCTGTTTTAGAATTCAGGCGGAAAACTGAGATTATACGTGAGGCTTGTGTGTGGGATTGGTGCCCACTGTGGTTAGTGTTAGCGGAGAATAAGGAGCTGTTTCCGAGGCTTCCACCCTTGCCATGGCGACACGATGGTAAGTCAATTGCTGACCACCCCCAACCGTGAATGAATTTACTTCAGGATTTTCAGTTGATGTCGAATTTCAGGCGCTAACGGGCACAATCCTGTCCACACTGCAGAAGAGGAGGTTGAGGAGGTCCGCCGCATCCTCTTGGAGGATAGAGTTCACAGGTTGAAGCCCTCACCTTTTGTGCAGGTGATGCGGATTGCGGTCCACAACGTGTCGGGCAGGTGGCGCCAATTTTCTTGTCCCCTTTTCGGGGTAAACAAGACTGTGGTGCGGAACATGTGATTACGGGTGCGAGACATCATGTTGGCGCTGGCGGTATTCACCTACGATGCAAAGTTCCGATTTTCTGGCATGGAAAACTTTGATGCGGATGTGGTCCACACGAGTGTGATGAAAGACGCCAGCATGGTCTCCGAGGGGAAGGAGGACTGCATCATCGATGGGATTCTGAGGTGGGTTCAAAATGTACGCCTTCGTGCTCTCCAGGACTTGGCACGTGACTTGCCGGCAACTTTTGCACGATGTTGGACAACAACGCTGCACGAGCACTGGTGTGACCAGGGTAAGATCTGGTCGAGGTTGCTCCGCACGCGTGAGGACATGGATATGGGGTACGTCGCAGATGAGTGTGGGCCAAGTTGGGGTTTGTGCACCAAGGCCGCCCTGAAAAACATTATGGATGTTGTTCAGTCCTTCGACGCTGCGCTACAAGAGGACGAGGACGCTAGGTGGACGGAGTATTGTGGGAAGAAAGACAGCGAAACACAGGGGCCTCAAAAGCAACTTCAGCGGACGGTGGAGGAAACAAATGACGAGGACACGAGCCGGACACACTACCGTGACGTGGAGGACAGCGAAACACAGGGACACGAAACCCAGATGAAGGTTACGTTGCAGGAAACACAGGATATGCCTGCACAAGAGGGGCCACAGTGCACACAGTCCATTGTAGTCGCGCTAGAGCCATTCAACATTGTCGTTGAGGACATTGCTACACAGGACTTGCACATTGAGGGACTTCCTTTCGCAAGCACACCGCCAGCTACCATCAGTCCTGGTTTCCTTTTGCCAGCAGATCATATGGAGAGCTTCGCTGCAGCATCAGCCACTCTTCGAAATCTTGCCGCTGATTTTGCAGCTAACCGGGCAGTGGAGGACGCTTCGTTGCAGAGGATGGAGGAGGACAGCGAGGGAGAGCAATTAGTCCCAGCTCCGCACGTAGTCCTTGATCCTGACAGTACGCGGCGAGTTCTTCATCAAAAAAGTGTTACTTTTGCCCCGCCTCACAGCAATGATCGTGACCCAGCCCCAACAATTAGACTGTCCATCCCCAATTGCTATAATTTCTTCAATGTAGACGGTCTCATAGAGACCCTTCCGAAGTACGCTATCCCTGTTTGAGTTCGGTTTACTTCATGTCGACCTGTATGTGTCCACTGTTTCTACGAAACACTGCCCACTGAATCACGTTTCGGCTCCTCGTGCCACTGCAGGAAAAGTGATGGTGATCGTGATAGCGGATTCCTGTACTTCTTTGGCCTCGGGAAGGAGGCCCTGCCCGTTCCGACGCGTCATGTCCGCGACTTGAGGAAGGCACGGAAGTACCTTGGGCAGAACATTGTCGACGTACTTAGTCGCCGACTGTGATGGAGCCTCCTTGCGGAGACTCGACGACGCGTGTTTGTGACGTCGTCTTTCGTGGACGCCACTATGACACAGATGTGGGACAACATTTCAGAAGAAGCACTGTTGAAGTGGGGCCAGCAATATCTTGTCCCAACACGGATCTTCAGTGAGTGCCCCACCAATATGGAAATACTAATCCCGTTTTTTGGCAAGATGCACTGGTCTCTGTACATTCTAACGGAGTCCAGCGTGCTTCACCTGGATAGCGCTCACAGGCACACCGACTCAGTGGACCGAGAGTACATACGCCGTATCTGGAAGGCTTGGCAGTTGGTGCACGGCCGGTCGCTGCCCACTCAGCCCATCACTGTGGAGGTGCCCACATTTGCTCAGAAAGGGAATTACGAGTGTGGCTTTTGCATATTGCGTTTCATGGAGTTGTATCTTCGTCTCTTCCATGGCAATGACCCGATGTCAGACCGCACTGCAGCAATGGATCTATTTCTTTTACAGGTGAAAATCCATGAAACAGCGCCAGCCCTTCAGAAGAATGTGATCTCGGCGATTGCAGATTTGCAGATGAGCTCCGAGAATCTGGCATATCACCAGACTACGAGCCTCCATACCGTGTGTTCTACAGTGCTGCCAGCGACTCATCTACTGAGTTGCGTGGTAGCACTACACCATTAGCGGCTTGACTAGTGGAGAGTCATCTTTTGTAGGTTTCTTTCAGTTCACTGCTGTGAAGACCATGTCTACGTACACTTACCTGTCTATTGTAGTAGTGCCTTCAGCATTTCATGTGTACAGACTAGTATTGACACCCTGTATTTTCTGAGTCAGTGTTCTCCCAGCTGCTGTACATGTATGTTGATGAAGTTATTTTTTTCGGTCCAACACTTCTTGCTTGCAGCTTTTGTCTTGTCAAACTTGTACTTGTGGAGATATCCCGCCCTCTATGGCTTTCTTTTCTTTTTAGGTCTGCATGCACTATGAAGTTATAGTGGATTGCCGCACGCCAGTGTTTCTTAGAATTCACACAGTGAAGTTGCTTCACTGTTATATTAATTGGAATGAACGTGGCCATTGTATTGGCAAGTCCGGTTCTAAGCATGGTAGTCAAAATCCGGCTACAAGCAAAAGGTGCGCGTATCGTCGAATGATCGCCAACACGGCTTGGCTTGGGCACAGTATTGAATGCCCTATTAAACAGAGAAAAGAATGGAGCCAATTGTAGTTGAAAGGAATGCTGAATCCTTTTCCTTTCTCGTATTTGTGGACATGCTCTGTGTTTGTAGGACACGGTAAGGTGCCCCATGGTGGAACTACCGTATCTGAGGAGGTGGCGACATTGCCAAACGATAAAGTAATCTCGTACGGAAGAAGGGAATCAATACTTTTCTAAACATTTGAACGTCAAAATAAAGAAACTGTGCATAGGAAACGCCCTAGATCCCCAATCACAATGAGGCTATAGTACTATATTGCAGAGCCGTTGCATTCACAACACAGTGTTTCATTCGAAAAAGCAAATTTTGACCATAAATCGTTATAGCCTCCCGCGGGCAATGAGTACCATACACACGTGAATGCTGTGATATTTAAATGGATGTGGAAGATTGCGTTGTGAAAATGGAGAACTGCACAAGTTGAACACCCTAAAAAAAGGCACACCAGTTCGAAACACTATTAGAGCACATCAATGATACTACAAGCCTGCAGTTTCATTTAAGCTGGAGAGTCTCCGCCCATTGCCAGCCTCCTTGACGTCCTTGTCCGGTTATTCCACTCCAAGAAGTCTTTCAGTCGCCCCAACTGCATCCCCAAGCCGTCCTCCACAGGATGAAACACTGGATTTGTTTGCGATGGATGTATGTTTCCAGACTCTATTTCAGCCTCTAACATCTTCATCTTCCCCAATGACCGCTGTAAATCCGCGTGAAGGTGTTCCATCAGCGTCGTCTTCCCCTCGACGAAGTCCAAGAGCTCCTTCGTCTGCAACTGTAATGTGCTCTGCAGGTCCATGGGCGGGTGCGCTCTGTGTGACTATGGCGTTGACTGAACAGGGGAATCCAGTCTCGTTTCCCCTTGGGAGGAAAAAGCTGGGATTGCTCCCCTCCTCGTTGGAGTTAGCAAATGCCTTAGCCCGGCTCCAACAGTCCCCTTCAAGCTGCTGCAGTATCTTGCCACGATCCCCTCTGCTAGGTGCGGATGGAGAATTTGAAGAACCTTCACTTTATGCTTACAAGTGTTCCCTTTTTGAAAATGTACATAGTTGCAACTTGCCCACAGTTCATGCGGATTGTGAACCACATACTGTACATGCCGGTGAGTTCTTGACGTAACATAGGCTGGTCCACCCACAAAGCCAGGTAGTGTTACGTCGCTGTCTGGAATGTCCCGCGCTCGGAGGAGTGAGGACACAACAATGCCACGTTCCTTCCGATTGTCTACGAATCCAAATTGCTTTCGGACGCGCTGTCATACGCGTAATCTAGAGGTAAGCACCTTTAACACACAATTGTGGTTAGATGACACGGAATATCGTCCCAGGGACTCTACTATGTTGCTATGAATTTGGTTTTATTCGGATTATCTCTAAATCATTCCAAAGGTATCTAAAACCTCTTTCTCCTCTTCCGGACTTCCTCCTTTCCGGAATTTAATACGTATCCGTCTCCTTCCGGAATCCGGATACGGTCACTATTCGGTTTGTTATGCCCCTGTTTTACCTTCAGGGAGTCCGCTTTTACTCTTTAGAGGGGCAGGGACTCCACCACTCATTGACCACACGTTCTAACTTATAAAAAACAAAACGAAAAACAACCCAAGACACTCAACAGATCTATATGTTGCGGCAAAGTAAGTTTCCGTCTCCTCACAACTTTCCGGATGGCCTATCCGGGAAAGAGGTCACGCAAAAGCCAGTCTCTCTCCTTTACTACAACGACAGAATCATAGCTATCCGGATTCAACACAAAAGAAGGTCTATAGGAAAATAAGTGATGCTGCAGTTGGTAGATCTTCCGGTAAGCAAGGGGATATTCCTCTTGGCGGTTGCTTAACCCCGCACGAAACTACTTCCTAGTTCCGGAACCTCACCCTCACTACTCCAATCGGATTACCGTTCCAGTAGTTTAAAGATACTAAGTGCACAAGTCCTACAGATTCGACCCAGCTCTCTCACAAATCCTCCCCCAATGTCTTACTCCAAACACTCATGAAATCCGGATTCCTCCTTCTCGGTTCCTCACAACTCTCAAAACGCACAAACACACCGCCCAAGTCCTCACACAAACACTTAGAACATGGGATGTACACTTAGTGGCGTAGATCAGCATAAAAGAAATGAAATAAAACTTCAAATTGCATAAGGATGGAATGAATGAGCAACAAGCTTGCTCATCATTTAAAAACCAAAACACAAAGGGAAAAGAGACATCCGAAAATCTAGCTAACCAACCACAGAAGCATCCGAGATATCCGGAATGCTAATGAAAGTTATCCCAAAATTTCCGGAATCGGGCCCACATGCGGAAAAACCGTTCCGGAAAAACCCTAAAGTCTAAATCTAACCTCTGAATCCTATTTTCTTCGCTTTCTTCGAACTGCTCCCCGATTGCGCAAGAGAGGTCCTCGCCCTGGTCTTTGGCACTAGTGTGATCTTTCCGGCCGCTCGGGTTTGGATCTTCCGCTTCTTCGGTGGAGAGTCTTCCTCCTCATCCGTCTCCGTCACGGATTCTGTCTCGAAATCCTCCTTCTCGGATTCGAGAATCTCCATCTCCCGGATGGGCGAGTCCAAGTTGATTGGCTCGTCGGCAGTCTTTGGCGGAGATGGCCTCGCGGGAGTTTCCTCTTGCATGTGGATGAAGTCATCCGAGAAAGATTTCACCGGATTCTCCATCGCCCCGATCCGGTGGAGCAAATTCTCCTTGATCTGCGTCCCTTCCGATGTCTGACTCTACACAGGCGTAGAGGTTCCGCCCTGCTCTAGAACACTCTGACTCTCTTCCGGATTCTTGGCTGGAGAATCCGTCCTCTGAGTTAGCCACTCCCGCTGCACAACTGGTTTTAGGAGCGAATGCAACCTTCTTGGTTGCGACAAAACCGGAATCCCCACGACCGGTTTTGTCGGAGTTTGAAGATACGGGTTGGTGGTGAGGTCCGCTTCCGGAAAGGTGGAGAAGTCCATCGTTCTGTCCAGATCGACGCGTGCCACCAGGGTCTGCATCTCCTGGAGTACCTTCTGCATCCGGGCCTCGAAATCCATGAGGATCATCACCACCTTGGATCCGGTGATGTGTCCTCCCGTCACCAACTGGGCGTCGTAAAGTCTGGCTTTGTTGATGACGTCCGCCGGTTGTCCGATTTGGGTCTGGAGATTCCGGACCATCTGCATGGCGTCC
The DNA here is from genome assembly GCA_951230915.1 of Antitrichia curtipendula. Lineage (NCBI taxonomy): Eukaryota > Viridiplantae > Streptophyta > Bryopsida > Hypnales > Leucodontaceae > Antitrichia > Antitrichia curtipendula. Next base: position 55,391,160 of record OX579633.1, on the reverse strand, counting down.
TTCTCATTCTTTTATGCCGCCTCGCACTCTCCTTGTGCCCAGTTCCTCCGGCTTTCTGCCTCCTCCCGGCTTCTCTCCAGAATCCGGATTTGCTCGTCCTTCTGACGGATGACTTCCGGATTCGGTCTCTGTCTAATCTCCTCAATAATTTCCGCGGGTGGCACGTTGAGCTCCGTCGCCACCTCCTCCATGAACTGGATGGCCTTGTGATGGAGGTTCCGGGCCTGGTGCATCCAGTCAAAGCCGATGTCGAAGAACTCACGGAGGGGCGGCTTCCCTTCTTCCGGAACCTGGATGGGTTCCTCATGTTCCGTCTCGAGTTGCTTTCCTCGCGAACTCGGATCCGTCGACTTCCGCCTTGACTTCTTCCGCTCCAAGACTTCCTCTTCCGGATCATTCTCCTCTTCCGGTAGGGGCTCATCCTTCTCCAGCTCATCCGTTAAGTCATACTTGACCAGCTCCAGTCCGGTGTTGTACACCAACAGCTCGTCCTGTGTCAACACATCTCCGTAATGGTAGATGTGGAAAAGGTAGGGGCTGATCGGGCTGTACCAGCTCTTGGATACGTGATCTGCAAGCTTCGCTACCACCTGGGCTATGATACGTCCCCAATGCACCACCCGTTCTTCCAAAGCTCCGAAGATTGTGTTCGCCATCGTCACTGTGACCCGGGTAGGCTTTTCCGGATACAGTATCGGGATCAGGAAGTTGAGCACCCGCCGATGGCGCTCATCCACGCAGTCACTGATCGCGTACCCTTCCTTCGCGTGAGGAGGGTTCCGGAACTTCCCGGTGGCGTACTTATCCGCCCGAGATGCGAACCCGTCTTCGAACTTCCGGAACGAGTAGACTTCCGCCCACACGTCCTCCGTCCACCCCTTGGGCTGTCCTCGCACCGTCAGCTCGTACTGGTTGGATGTCCCGTTGATGAGCTCCTGAATCAACTCCTCCCCTTTCAGATTCCAAGGCCTCTCGATCAGTCCGGCACACCCTAACCGTTTTAGATCTTGTTCTAACTCCTGTCGAGCGGTGGGGTCAGTTGGTATGGACGGACTGACCATCCGAGCAACCACCGACGCTCTCGCGGATCTCGCCGCACTACTTTCCGCCATGGGTGCACCAACCAAGTAACCCTAATCCGGCCTCACCTCTCTCTATCCGTAAATGCACTCTCACCAGACTTTCTCTCAACTAGCTATGCGTGGAGGAGTTTGGAAACTCAAGAAGTGAAGAGAGACAGGGCGGTGGTGGCCTTTAAATAGCCAAAACAGTACCGCCAGTTCCCGGATTGGAACAAGATTAGGGTTCCGTTCCCGAGGTGCGTCCCGTAGCCTCGTAGGCCGGATCCCTATTCCGTAGCTGGCGGCGTTCCGGGTCATATCCGGAAACCCTAACTTGTCCGGAAAGGAAACTCGTTTCCGGATGAAGGCTTAGTTCAAACGTAAGCTCTTCCGGAAGACAACTATACTTTCTTAACTACAAAATTTCAAAATTTCTCTATCTATGCTATCTACTCTGCTCTAACTATATGGAAATTTGGTTTTCGTGTTGTGACACGCGCTGGTACCAGTAGTGCGTGAGTACGTCACCGGTGAGAACATGAATAACCCAATCAACACGTCTCCCAGTGAGACGGCTCCTCTCTGCCTTCAGCACGGATTTCATGTAACCGTGGTAATTCTCCACCGCCGCATTTGTGTCTTGTCCAGCGTACGGCAAGTTCCAATATCCAACCACCCACATGTGCAGCTTTGGCAACCACTGTTGCCGAAGGTAATCCCAGAATTCGTTTGCAGCAGGGTACTGATCTTCAAGTTCACGCAATTTGTAATTCGCCCAAGCAGTGGCATACTCCTCTGCTGGTCCCGTGCGATCGTACATAATAGCCCCGAGCCCCTTCAAGATATCAGCCCTAAGCACTAAATCCTGTATCTTGATGCAAGCTTGTTTCTGCCAAGCCCTATGCACATGCCACAAGCACAGAAAGATAGCAGTGACGGGCCAGACGGTCCTGCAGCATTACGAGGCATCTGTTGTCAGTGTTTTTGACCTTTACGATTTGCCAATATTTGATTGGAGAGTACATCAGTGTACTTGGCATGTTTTCACGGTTTACAAGAAAAGGCATTCAGATTTGCACAATTACTCTAAAGTGGAATGTAACTAATAATTTTGTGAGCATTTTCTGCAGACTACAAGAGAGAAAAAGTTAAAGGCGAGGCCATACTATAGGCAATTGATCTCTCCTTGTGCGCAGTCTACAATGAACGCGTTAGGATTCCAATCCGGATTTTCTTTTCTCATGGTCATCTTCAGCGCCCTCATCCATGGAATGAGGTCTTCTTGAGCCGCGCGGGATGTAATAATGAAGGCAGCAGGAATCCCATTGTGCCACTCGTCAAATACCATTAAGGTATACAAAGGGAACTGTAAAACAACAACAATGTATTTCGTTAGTGCACCCCTACATTGAAGCAGCCATTTCTCTGTACTCCAAAAAACTACAGGCCTCTTACTGAACACTTGCAGTGTCAATGTAGATCGACGTACCTTATTCTCATTTGTACCAAACGTGGCATCAATTGAAAGGGCTCCCTCGTGGGCAAACTGCAGCATCATGTCGCGTTGCCAAGGTGTCTGAATGCCGACAGTGAAAGGAATGGTTGACGGTGTGAGCCCTCCGTGGACCGCTACGCCTGTTTCCTGGTAATAGAAAATACTGTCTGGGTTTTCTTGTGCCCAGAGCTGGACACTCTTGGCGTCTTGCTTGTCAAGCATGTATGTCTCCCGTGCCACCTTCGTAGCCAAATTTCGAACATCTCGTTCGTGTAGAAACATGTCTCGTGTCAGGTTAGTTCCAGCTGCCAGTGCATGTTTCACAATTGCTATGTGCTTGCTCATAATCTGTGGAACACTGTGCCCGTTTCTTAGAAGTGCCAATACAAAGTCCTTGATTTCTGTTGACAAATTCCATGAAAATGCACCACGGTCACATGTGTCAAGCAATCCGTGGCATTGAACCCGGTCTCGGTTGACATGCTCTGCTTCGAAAATGCAAACTTCAGTGATATGGGATAGTAAGTAAAATGTCTTCACACTAAAGGATGCTAAACATCCCCGCTTCAACGAGCCTCTCCACTGTTTCTTTGAGTCGTGCGACTTCTTAGGTTTTGGCGTAGGTGGATTGCTGCTTTGCTGCTGGCTTGTGTAGTGTGATGTGCTGCACTCCAGCATTTCTTTCCGGTGGAGCAGGATTTTCACTGCAAACAGTGTTTTCATGTCCACAAGTGTATCTTGAAGCTGCTGCATTCCGCAACGCAACTGTGTTCATGGCTGAAGTATTTTTTCCTGCAGTTGTGGAAGATGCCAAGAACGTGGCAATGTTACACATCTTTTCAGTTTCAGGTGCATCGTCCTCTTTCTCGCGGGGAACAACATTGAGATCAATGGTGAAGTTGCTCAATGTTTTGGCAGGCTTCTTTGTTCTCTGTCATCGCTTGCATGGCACTACCCTTTTACTCTGTGTTGGCCTCTGTATAGCGGAATTGCCTTCAAGAAGAATGCTGTTGGTGTTGAGACGAGGCAGTTGTTGTATGGGCACTGAATCACCTGCTGGTGTGTTCAGATCTATTTCCCCCCGACCTTTGTTTGAATCCCCGGTAATACACAGGTTGGCTATTAAGTCCGCCGGTGAATTCAGGTCTATGACGTCTCTCGTCTGGAATTCAACGCTGACGGACATGGTGGCCATTGAGTCTGTATTCAACGGAGCACTGCCATTTCCATTTGCGGGATTTTGGTGACATACTGGATTAGTGTTTTGCGCGATGGGGTCATCAATATTTCCGGTTCCATCTGTCTGTGCCGTCTGCGGAGCGCTGGCTACATCAGGTGTAATGCTTTGGTCATTGTGGACAGAATTCCGTATATCTTTCTTCTTCCGTGTGCGCTTTGGTTTGCCTGCGACTTCACCTGCAGTTGCTACTTGGGCACCCTTCTTCCTACCTCGTCTTTTCTTCGTCGTGTCCACCTGTACGTTGGCATCGGCAGTAACATCTTTCTTCTTCCGTGAACGTCGGCTTGTCCCAGGACCCGATACTACCACTTTTGGTCGTTGCTTCGGCAGCAACAAGGAAGTAACTGTCTTCACGTTACCACTGTGGTCTTGCGGCCCATATTGACAGTGATATCTGCAGAGTAAAATCCGGCATATCAGCAAAATTATCCATAGTACAAGTTCTGCCTAATTACATGAACAATAATGGAAGAGGATAGTGAGGGTGTGGGAAAGAAAGCTGTACCGGATAACATCCTTGGACGCATTTGCATAAACCCTGAAAGTGCCGGGTTCTTTCTGTGGTTTGGTTCGAATCTTGACATATCTACAACAGACCTCTCCATTGTTGCTTTCCATCCCCCGTACAAAGTCTTCGATTCTGGTGCTCAAGATGAAACATTGCTGAGCTACTACACGGTCTTTCCTACGATCACCATCCACTGACCGGACTAGGTGCGTCTCTCGCATGTCCCATAGCAAGTCTGCTTTGCTAATGGGCCCTTCAGGTGGACGTTGCACCTTTGCTTCAATGGCTCGAAGCTCCATCTGCGATTGTTCTTTGTACCACTCATCACAGGAAGTGTTAGCTGTGGAATTCAGTAAAGAATCTATGCTTTCAGAAGCAAATGGGTCATTCTTGAAATCTGCCATGTAAATCGCGAGAAGGACTCACCCTAAATGCTAAGTGTAGACCTACAACAGAAACGTTGGACTTTTACAAACATCAGTCTCCCTGAACCCTAAAGTTTTTTTGCAAACCCTAAACCTGAATCCATGCGAGCAATGTAAATCTGATTTGAGCAGAATAATCTGGACATTCAAAGCATCTAGTCTTCCATAGGACCCGAAGAAGTCTGTACACCAACCCCAAACCCTACTGTCGTAGAACCCAAAACCACAGCCCTAAATCCAGAATTTGGCACAATCTAAACCTTAAGCCAACTCGTTCAGTTCAATCACACCCTAAACAGACAAGTTGCCCCTTTCAAACACGCTCAGAAGTTGACAGTAGAATGTAGGGTTCCTAAAATCTGAAATCTCCTAACACCACCACAAATACATCCCATACAATATTCTCAGCACCAACTGAACCCTAAACTAGGCGGTGCACACAAGCAAAAATTGCATCGTCAATCGCTCTCCCCAAACCCTGAGAGTCGCTCTTCTCAAATTGAATCAACAGCATTGTCAATCGCTCTCCCCAAATTGAACCAACAGCAACTCAAGGACATTTGCAAAGAAGTGAAGGCTTTGACAAACGCCCTCATCAAACAAAACCAGAAGCTTCAACTGCAGAAACCCCAAAACTCAAAGCATCGCCGGAAAAAACCTCGCGGCCACCTAAACCCTAGCAACGGCAACCCTACTGCTGGAGCAGGCGTCCGACGGTGAAACACTGAGCTGGCGTAGACTATGAGGACGAAACATTGAGATCGGCACGGAAATCGAGACCATGTGCAGCCAGATGGGGCATGCATCCAACACCCATGGGCCATGGCTAACCATGCATGCAGGCATCCGCCATCCATGGGATCTGGTAAGGAAACTGACATGGCGTCAGAAGCCGAAACACTGCACCCCCAAGGAATTACCGCAGGGAGTTACCGCAGGGAATTGCCACGGGATTGAAAATCAAGCCAACTGCATGTAAGGAGGTCAACACACGAGACCTGCAGGAGCATTAAGTGGCTGGTGAATTAAATAGCCGCAAAAAGGAGGGTGAGTTTTAGTGAACACCCAATTCACCTTGGCTGACTGCACCTCGTTTCTGTTCTTGCCAGGTGCTTCGATAGCACAAATCCGTCTCCCCACAAAATAGCACCTCAAACATCAATCCAATCTGCAAAACTTCCATCAAGCAAAAGTACAAAGGGATAACGCACATGCATAAAAATTGAATGAGATAATGCCACTGATAATGTTCACAATTAGCGTGACGGGGCCATTTAGTTCACCTGGACAACCCCACCAAATTGCAATCACATAACCTTAATCAGACCATCTTAACCCCAAGAGGGTGGGTTGAAGCAGGTCCTTTATTGTCGGTCCTGTGGAATTTTTGTATCAAAGCAATCCTAGAGCTCTTGCATAAAACACGAACTGATCCCTCTCTCAAGCTACGTACAGTACCACATGATTTTGTGATTAGCAAGGTCAGAAAGCGAGTCTCAATTTGTGATCCTTCTGTGAATGCATTTTGTTCTTAAGCATTGGAATACTTGACGCCTAAAGATAGGAAAGTCTACGATTGTCCCCGCTCTAAAGTAAACCTAACGTCGAATGAAAATTTTCAATGCGCAGCAGAGACATGTTTAAAGGTGGGGAGGCTGTATGTAGGAGGAGGATGACTTCCAACAGTAATGAAATCATAACTACTGGTATAAGCACCTTGTCGATACTATTCACTGGAAGAATGTTTTACCTTTCTCAACACAATTACTCAAACACATTTGAACCAAGAAATCAAGAAGGAGCTCTGTAACAGGTTTATAGCATCCAACCTCCAGTATTGACAGAGACCATAAACTAATCTCAAAAGGTTTCACTAATTGAAAAATCTTGTTCCTCTCGCACCCGTCACGCAAATAAATTCCAACGCAATCCAACGCACTTACCTGCAACCATCTGCTGACACCACTGCTGACAGCTTCCGCCTCGAAATGTGCTTGAAATTCGAATTTGGAACACCCTGCACAGGGGATTGCAAATAGCTTTATTTGCCTTAGACCACCCGCTCCTAATCCAACAATTTTACTCTAGAAAATCGAATCAAGCGTGAAAACAACCAACTAACGCATGTTCTATGCGCACATTCGCCAGAAAATTGAAACCCTAAATGATGATGACCTCCAACATTGATGAAATCATAACTACTGGTATAAGCACGCACTTACCTGCCATCTGCCGACACCACCGGAATTTCACCAATGCAATTTCAACACTAACATCAATACAATAGCCATTAGGAATACCTGAATCCTAAAATCCAACTCTCGATTTCCACACAGACCGCAAATCCGAGCTCCTACAAGCCTTCCGAATCTTCCTCCAAAACACCACTAACGATGCAACCGTGATTGTGAATCCCTAAATTCTTCCTTTGAAATAACAACACCAATGCAACCGTGAATATGAATCCCAAAATCTTCTTCCGAAACAACACGACCCATGTAGCTGCGAATTTATGAATTCCTCAAATTTACTTCCGGAATTTCCAGATAGGGTCACAGCCCCCATCAGTATTCAGCAACTGGGAGTGAGTAAGCTTCATCCCTCATCAATCTTCCCAATTGTTTTTTTTACTGACCACGAGTTCAGTTCACTCGGGCGCGCCATTCAATGTCAGCCAGGCAGATCGTTTGAGAGAGTGTCATCGAGCTGCAGTCACGGGGGTTTGCCATGGATAGGGAAGTTGCCAGGTTAGTTGTACGAAATTTTACGCACGGGGTCGAACACAATCTTAGGCACGTTGAAAGCATCCACAATGCGAAGAGCCCGTCGCGAAGGCTCCTCGACGCCCCTGCACACTGTTCCCCTGGCGTTCCCCGTCGCGCCGCGGAAGTTCCCAACATTAGGAGCGTCCGCGTTTCCAACGGGACGGACGGGCCCATAAAAAAAACTAAAAAACTACAAAATCAAAAAATTAAAAAAAATATATACATCAAAATTCAAGAATTTTTTATAAATTATTGAATTCATAGAAGTATGATTTTTACAACCAATATATAAGTGTAGTTTGCTTTAAAATAAAATATTTAGTTTTTTCATGAATATTAATGATTCTTCAAAAGTATCTCGGAGAGTTCACTTAGAGTATCCATTAGAAACCATGTGCAAATAAAACTTTGGACCCCCTATTAATACACTTTTTGAATATTAAATATAAATAAATAAATAAAATATGAATTGATTTTCCTACTTTGAAAGTTTATATTTTGAATTATTGATATTTTTATTTGTTATTAATAATTAGTTACAAATTTCTGAAGTAAAAAGATACACTGTAGAACTGAAAAATAACTTTCACACCCTTATATTATATAAGAAAAGATTGTCTAAAAAATGAACAAAAAAATTCTAAAAATAACTCTCTATTAAGAGCTCATTTTGAATTGAGTATTGATTCAAATGGTCATATAAATTTGTTCATTTTGAGTTGAAAAGCATGCCATTTTAGTTCATTTTCAACCTCTTTTAGAAATCATTTCATATTTTATTTGAATTTGAAATTTTGGCAATAGAAACCTATAGTCATTATTAAACAATGCTCAAAATTGTAGGTTGAAATTATAGTTTGTTAGAAACCACTTGTTTGCACGTGGTTTGTTATAGTAGAACTAAGTGCACCCTCGAAGAAAAATATAGGGCCTTTTGCTTGTTATTTTAAGCAAGGGACATTGCTATAGTCAAAATCTCCAAACAAAAATGTAAGAATATGTCCCTTCTATTGCAATAGCTTAAATTGGGGTGAGGTGGGGTGGGGGGGCAAGCCATGTCTAAATTAATGCAATGCTTTTTATTTCAAGTATGAATTCAAATCCAAAAAATTGCCAGCAAATATTTTACATTGGAGACAATTGCGTGAACACTAAACCACCATTTCTTTGAAGGGCCAAAAAAACTTCTCTTCTTTGCAAATTTACTAGTGAGGATATACATGGGGACTCTACTTAGGTTGATTATCCAAATTCATTAGATTCAAAGCAAATGTAGTAGACCAGGGGCATTGGTCCTTGCAAGAAACATTTGTTGTTTTGGCTCAAATCGACCTATTTTAGTGAGTACTGTGATTTTTGGAACAAGTTCTTTTACAAAAAAATAAAGTATTCATAATTTGTAAAAGCATTGAAAATAGTATGTCTTCAAAAATTGAGACTAAGAAAATTTATCTTTAAAAGTTATGTACAAAAAAAGCACTATGGAGTATTCTAAGAAAATGGACACTTTGATGTTTGATTTTTAAAAAATAGTAAAATCATTCAAAAAATAAAATAAAATAACTTGAAAATGTTCTCAACTTGAAAATGTTTCTTCTCAACCGTTTTCATCTTTGGGAAGAAAATAAAGTGTATTCTTTGCACTTGCACAAAAGGTAGTGCACTTTGAGCATATGTGCAAGGTGGACAATTTATTATTTTAAACAAATCTCTTCATAGGCTTGTATAACATTACAATAGTAGAAGTTCTTGTATCCCAACTTTGAGCTTCAAATTTGCATTTTGGGGTCAGAAATAGTACTACCCCTCCTAATGGCCAATGTAGGCATCCAATTGGAGTTTGTTTAAAAATAGTAATTTTTCTTAAAACGAAAAAATTATTCAATGTATATAACTACTGCATATACCTTCATTTCAAATTTCATGTAATATTGCATTATGACACAAAATTTATAAACAAAAAACCACTTGTCATAGGCTAAGGGGACAAAAAAATAGCTAGATTAGTGCTCTTTTTTAACCCCTAAAGTCCTATTGGTCCTATAAGGGCCAAAATGCAACCTTGGGTAGGCTCATACAATTTCAATATTCATTGTAATTTTTTGAATTTTTTTAAAAACTAAAATAATACATAAAATTTATGAAAATATAATTATTATTTCAATCGATGCCCAGGAACAAAGGTTATGGTACAATTAGCCCAAAACGGAAGTTGGCAGGAAGCATAAAAAAGATCACAAAAAGTCAAATTTTTATTTTTAAGACTTTTTTTGTAAAATCTTATATTTTTGTCTATATGTGAAGCTTTGATTCATTCTACTTGGACTAGCGATGAGAAAGTTATGGACAATCTTGTTTTTTGGGCAATCTAAGCATCTTCTTCCAAAAATACTTTATAGAATTCATTTTTTGAAGCAGTTTTTACATGTTTTCAAAAAATATTATTTTACAAGGTTAAGTATTTTTGCTAGAAAAATCTCACTGTTGGGATTATTGTGTTTCAGTTCCAACTTAGAGGTATTAACAATTTAATCTTTCTTTCAATCTTAGACTTACTTCTAATTAATAATTTTTTAAAGAATGAAAATCAAATGTGTTTTTTGAATTTTTTTTTATAGACTTCCAACTCAATTCTTAAACATAATAAATTTTAAATTCAAAGTGTGTAGTGCAAACAATTCCACAAATGGTGTTCAAACTTCAAAGCCATTTAAAATTGCAGGCCAGAATTCAAATAAACTTACTTTTTAGAGATTCCATCCCCACGACCCTACCCGCATACTAAAATTCCTCATACCTTTCATCTCATTAATCAAAATGGAATGATTCAAAGTTTTTCACGTGTAAGAAAATCTTTAGAACCAGTTTCAAATTTATTTAAAAAAGAAGTGATTTAAAAAAAAGTTATTTGAGCTGCCAGGGCTGCTGGTCGAGTAACGAAAACTACATATCATGCAATAATTTTTAATTATGTAGCCAAAAGTTATGAAAATTGTTGGGCCTTAAAGCTACTCCTTGGGCACATGCTCTGTGGAAATTTTAAAAGAAAAGAAATAAAAACTTTGTTCATAGTGAGCTACCTAAAATTGCTATGTTGCCAAAGAATTGGTGTTTGGTCCTTTAGGGGTTAACCCATAAATGACACAAAGGACATTTTTTGACCGATGAATGATAAAGAATCTCTCCATGAAGGATAGAAGTGCAACTATTCTGATCCTCCAAATTTTGTGTAAAAAGGGAAAGTCTTTTAGAATAGTTTGACCTCCAATGAATGCTTTTGCATTATTTTAATCTTACAATTCACACAGTACTAAAACAGATGATTACCGCGGTGATCATGACCTCGTTCAAGGGTTAATTATAATTTGTCAGACATGGGAGTCACCTCATGCAAATTTGTCGTCATAGGTGTTTTTTAAAGAGTTGAGAGACCCACGGTTGGGAAGCCCCTACCCACAAACTTGGTGTTTGGAAAAGTCAATTGAACCATTACTTGGGAGAAGTCCATCAAAGAAAACATGGCATGGCAATGGATGGCTTGTTTCTGTAATAGCCTCAGAATTTAATGTACAACCTTCAGGAAGCTGAATGCAAGTTTTCAAACTTGAAGATTCCCTCAAAAGAATCAAATTCCCATTACAAAAGAAATCAAACGCAAGAGCTAGTCCAAAATCCAGGGTGATAGTAGATGTCTACAACAGATGGCACTGATTTGTAGCATGGTATAAGGTAAACCATCTCATTGCGGTTAGAATTTGAGACCATCCCATTGTGGTTAAAATATTAATGGTGGTGTACATTTGAGAACTCAAATGTACACCACCATTAACATTTTGACCACAATGGGACCTACTCAAATTTTGACCACAATGGGATGGTTTACCTTACTCCATTTGAAGCAGTAACCTTTCTTTGAAGAGATATCGTAATACGTTGAGGATTATCATTGGAGGATTGCTAAATCCTCCATTCAAAGTGGGACCAGTAGGGTGATTTTACTCCCATGGGAAAGTGCAGGAATTTTTATTATTTGTGACACATGATAAAATTTGCAAATATTGAATTCATACTTGCAATCACATACACCAAATTAGCCAGAGTAGGTGAAGAATATAGAATTAGCATGGTACAAAATAGTGTCTTTTTTTTTACATTTAACCCGGAGGACACAATTTGATTCATTCTCCTGGTCCCACTTTGAGTGGAGGATTTAGTGTCCTGCATTATCACTTTCATCGGTAGATGTGCGACTAGTTGGTTTCCTTACAGGCCCACTTTCTTAATTAGTTTGCTATTGAAAGACTCATGAAGCTTTGCACAAGAACTGAAAGCAAGACGACCTAGTGAGAAAATCAAGCAATAAAACCGTGACACTCCAAGTGTCCAAAGTGAACCCTCTTAAGTTTTAAGTTTACGTTGTTTTGGTCACCCTCAGAACATTGTCAGCATGCGCATACATGCAATCCTCACTACGAGTATTCGACAGACACACTTCGGCAACTGAAGTCGGAGAAACAAACTCTGACGGGGAAGATGAAGTGATGACAAAGGCAGGGAAGGACCGGGACCGGAGCCAGGGATGAGCCACAAGGACGGGCAAGTGTGTCTGGGCAGCGACGAAGCTGCGGGGACCACGCCGCGTGAAATGCTCGAGGGGTGTGTTTAACGTCTCGTGACTCTCGTCTCTTAGAGTGGGCCCCAAGACAACCAGATTGCTATGAAGCGTGGTAGTAAATTAATATCATGGTCCCCACGTCAACCCAGGTCAGGCAAGTAGTCCCTAGTAGGGTGTACCAAAAGGGCTACGTTCTGACATCCTTGTGAAAGCACAGATCACCCGCGGTCGAGGCCGGGTCACCCGTGGTTGAGGCTAGGTCACCCGTGGTCGAGGCCGGGCTACCAGTGCTCCAAAATTTTGATCTGCCCGTCAAATTTTATCATCCATTTGTACTTTTTTCATTCGTTCGACAAGCCGCTCGAAACTCAAACCGCGGCACTCTGCGTCTTGTCTTTGCACACAATGCTTTCTTCTGTTTCCGTTTCTGCCTCTTTCGTGAGGTTTTTAATTTGATCTAGGGTTTTGGACCTTGTGCGATCTGGAACCTGCGCATTGTTGTATAAAAAGTCCTTGTATTTGCAGACCAAGGGAAAAGAGGAAGAGCGTGAAGAAAAAAAAGGAGATGAAGAACAGTACCTCGAGTCGCTGGGCTTGTTGAACAATCCTTGAATGTTCAGCCGTTAGGGGTCGAGAAAGGGAGCGCGAGGGCTCGATGGAAACGTCGGAGAATGGGGGAGGCGATGATGCAAAGCTCGATCATGAAGCAACGTTGAGTGGCGTCTCCTGGAGATTTCTCTTCATCACGGTTTTTCAAACTCCTAATCCTTTAGGGGTGAAGTTTCATTCAATGCTTTGCTGTTGAGGGTTTTGGAAGCTGGAATTTTAGTAGCTTCTATGTATACTCTTGGAGACAATGTCTTCATATCTGGTGGTTTAGGGCTTTCACCCAGGATTATGGGTGGTGGGTGAATGATCATGTGCCCTTCACGACAACCTAGCAGTGCAAGCTGTTAGCTTTGTTGATTATTAAGGAGGTTCTTCTTCTGAGTTAGGGTATTCAAGTAACGAGACCTCGAAAACACTTTGTGGATGCGTAGGACATAAGTATCGATCAAGGTACACACATCGACGATACAAGACACCACATGAAATGACTCCGTATTTGCGATACGAGGCTATTGCCGTGGCCAAGGAATAACGCCCAATTTTGGAGGGGCTGTTTGTTAGTCGTTGGCCATGGAAATAGCTAGTAACTTACCGCAAGCTGGATATCCATTTTTCGATCCCCAAGGTAAGAGAGTTCATTATACCCAATATCGCAAATGGTGATTTACACTTGCTGTATTTCGTCATTGTATAATTAGAGCAATTTCATGACGTAAACCTTCTTAATGTGCCCATCAGATCCGGGAGACACCGCACAAGCGCCATCACAAGTTCATAGAGTTCTATGATGTACGAGCTGTTGAGGCTGCACTACGGTCTCTGAATAGAAGCGACATAGCCGATCAGGTGGAACGCAACGGAGGTTAGTTTTGTTCTCAGGTGTTGTTCCTCCATCCTATGTATTTGGGTTTGATATGTTAGAACCACCCTTTTGAAAGAATTCAATATTCAAGACGAAGTATGGGGGTGTGCGTGTCTGTCTACTTTCTTTCTTAGAAGTATACTTGTACTTCTGTGTTTTGTTTCAGAACTCTGGTGTATGACTTATGAATGGAATTTGATGTTAATGGTGTTAACTGTTTACTTTCTTTCTTAGAAGTATACTTGTACTTCTAGTGTATGACTTATGAATGGAATTTAATATTGCAGGTGACTGAAAAAAAACTAAAGCAAGTTAAGAACTTGAAAGTGGATCCTCGAGCCAAAAGGAACTTAAGTTCAACATGCTTCAGTTGTAAGAATCTCTATTTCTTTTCCTTAGCATAGACAAGGAACACTACTTCTGTGTCACATATTACCGATGATCTATCCATGATACTGTAGCATATTTTCCGGTGCATTGTTTCAATGTCCTTGTACATGGGAAGATGTAGTTTCTCGAAGCATGTTGATGATGAGATGAGAGGGTCATCTGTCCTATCCAGAAAATCAATATTGACTCTCTTCCCTCCAAAATATTCGTTTCCTGTGATGAAAATAGCAAGTCTTGACCTTTCACTGTATGTCATTTTATGAACACAGGCTCTGAACATGTTTTCCAAATTTTTGGGAATGGCGCTAGAAAAAATGCACATGGCAAGGAACTCAGATGCTTCCATAGCATTTTTGGCACTGAAGATCACCCGCAAAGTATCTGCTGTAAGGGTGTCCATAGACTCCGTCATCCTTTGCTTCTCCAGGATAAAAGTGTCTGCATGTTCAACTGCAAGGTAAAAGCCCTCCCGCATTGCTTTTCCAATTTCCAGTCTGCCATTGAAAAGGTGACTATATATGATGCTTCCTATCTTGTCTTCTACTTGTTGTTCCCAGGTTTCTTCTTCAAGTGTAAAAGTACTGAATGTCCAACCCAGGTCTCCTAGCTGATTATTCTGTAACTCCTTGATCAAGTTTGTTGCAAACTCGAAGCTAGTCCTTAGAGAAATTAGAAGGGACCATGTTGCTCCCCAACCTAGGCGGAAGTCCCTCTCCAATGCATGGCGAGTATCTGGGCAAACTGAAGATGATAGATTTGTTGATGTAGGCACTCCATTGCAAAGCATCAAAAGCGTTGCAAACGAAAATGGTCTGCTCACTTCAATGCCGTGTAATGTGAGCAAGTAAATCAAGTGCCCAACCATACGAGCCAAATCAAGCTGAATATCGGGTCTGACAATGGCAACATCTACCTTGGGGTGAAGGATCTTCCCTGCCATGCCATCTGGATACTCAAAAACTGCATTGTAGTTGAAGGAGCTACCCCAGAATTGCTTCCAGCAATTACTCAACCACAAATTTGTCAACCCAGAAAGGTCAACTGCAGTTTCTGTGAAACCCAAGGTATGGACTGAATCCACTGATGGCGGCTTGTAGAAGTATTCCCTTGTGCTTGAAATCCAATCCCAATGTCTTGTGAATGCTTGCAGTTCTTTACCTTGTGTAACCTACACATTCTACAAACAAGATAGATTGAGTCATGATTTAGAAAAGTTTTTTCTGTAGAGTTAGAACATTGTTTAAAAAATGAGAATAAACCATTACCTCAATGGGTGTAGCTCTTTTGCATCCTAAAGCATGTTGAATTGTTTGAAATATCTGTGATGAGATGTAGAGTTGTTGGTATGCAAGGAGAGCTTTATCCACACTTTCCCTTTGCTCAAGTAGCTCAATCTCCTCTTCAGGACCATCTATGCCATGATAACACATTCTCCTAATTTGTTGAAGTGTAAATGCAGAGAACGCTTCATTATTTATGAAGTTCTCAATATGTGCATCAGTTGGAGGTCCAGTTTGCCTGAAATTTGGTCCACCGTAAGTCTCAACAAAGGCCTTCGCATGCTCTTTCTCACAACTAGGTAAGCATCTCTCAATTGCTGCCTCTAGCAAATCCCAGTCCATCCAAAAACGTCTTGCTTGAAGTTCAAACTCAACTTTAAAATCTGTATCACTGTACATTGAAATTGAATTGTGTTGTGTGAGTTTTGAAAGAGTTGCTTCAGACATTGATATCCCTCGCCTTAACTGTCTTCGCTTCTGCAGGTTCATACATGCATTGAAGACCTCTCCATCGCCATTTGAACTCTGAAGGATATGCTCACATAAATCCTCAAATGCAGACCAAAAAACTTGGGAAGTATGTCCTGAAGCCTCCTTTTTGTCTATCTTCTCTTTGAAGTCCATAGATTCATAGTAAGCAATGTGGCAATCCTCCGAAATAATTGCTAATCTGTCCAACTCTGTCAGTTCTTCATTTGATATTTCGTGGCCTTGAACTGTAGGCAAACCAAAGGCAATCTCACAAGCTGACACTGAAATTAGGTCAACAAGAGGAGAAGCAATCTGTAATGTGGGTACAGAAGATGGATCAAGTGAGGCAATCTCAGAAGCAGACTTTGAAATTGGGTCCGCTGGAGGAGAGACAATCTGTGATGTCGGCATTGTAGACTGATCAACTTGGGAAGCTGGCATGTATATAATCATAGAGTTTGCATTCAATTTTCCATACACTACACCTGCTTCTTGGACATAGGGCTCCAATCTGTAAGCTCGATCCTGCCCAACTCCTTTTCTTTTCTTTGTTCGTTTAAAAAATGATCCAGAAATTCCATATTCATGAGTTTGGTATTGGAGTAGGCTTCTGAATGCTTTTGCAACATGAAACTCCACACTATCTGGAGGAAAAGGTTGTGGGAAAGTCAACCCTGCCCACCTCTTGGAGTCTTCCAAGGAAACTAACACATGTTGTGAGTCTGTTGGCCAACCTGCTATGCTCGGTACACCTGATGACCATTGGGTGCCCTCAGGCATCGCCAAAAATTTTCGTGTGATGAATCTTTGTGTTGCTTTTGGAACAGGAGAAATTGAAGTAGGCTGACTTGAAGATGATGCATGATCTTGAGGAGCAGTTGATGTTGCTGGAATTTGAGAAGTAGTGGCAGTTGCAATAACTCGAGTAGGGATGGTGGTTGCAGGAGCTGGAATAGAAGGTGATGCTTGAACTGAAGACAACCCTCTTCTTTGTCTTCGTGTGCCTAGTTTTGGTGGGTAGGAGAATACCGTAGCCCTGTCTGCGATTGCCCTAGGAAACACTGACATTCTTGGTGAGGTAGATGGTGGTGGATCTCCATGGTTCTCCATCTGTCCACAAATCAGTGACGCACTTTCTTTGCTTGCACAACAATTGGAGAGCTGGTTAAGTTTAAATTCAGAAGGCATCGGGATGAAGAATACTAATGGGCGAACATGTATCATCAAGAACATGTATCATCAAGAACATGTATCATCATATTAAAGCTCTATGTATTATTGCAGAGAGCAGCAACTACCCTAGCCGTACCCCATCTCGATTGATTTCCGCACAATAAATCAACTGAAGGTTGATTTATCACCATAGCAAGCATGAATTCCCAATCAGCCAACATGCCTTTCTTTCAGTAGAACCATCTTCGAGACTACAAATTTTAGATCAAATCAAGAAATTATACAAGATCAACAATAATCCAAAAGCAAATGTAAAAGTACCTGTGATGCCAAAATATCCAAGAATCCGTACAACCTTAACAGTTGATCCAAGCTGCAACTATCTTCAATAAGCTTCAATACAAGCTACAACCAATACCAGCAAACACTAATTCCAATAGAAGCTTCAAACTCTTATGCCTTTCTTGAAACAAGAAAATGAGAAAAACAACTCTCCTAAAACCTACAGGAGTTTCATCTACGGGATTAGATGAAACTCTTCTTAAACCTACAACAGTTTCATCTACGGGAGTAAATGACTCTAAGAAATCTAAATAGGCCATGTTTATACCTCAACCAACAACATATTAAATGAAAATCTTGGAGCTTGAATTCAACTTGTTAACATAGACAAAATGGTGGAGTCAACACTTCAAATGCAACCATTTTTTTAAATTTTATTAGCCCAACCAAATCAAAATGACTTAATTATTTGGCTTCAAAAACTTCCACCATGTGGATTGCAATAACTAAAAAGTCATTACATATAGTACTATTAAATATTCATTCAATTCTTTCTAAATCAAATTTTTTTGCAAATATTCTAAGAGAATGTATATGAAGATAATGTATTATTTTGCAGAATAATTATTAATAGTTATACATTCTACATAAATATCTTGCATAGTAATTAATAGAAAAGACAAAGAACAAACATCTAAGTAATATATTCATTGCAAATTCATTGCAATCATGTTCTTTTTATACTACCTTGATGAAGCAAAGTAAAAATTAAAATTTATTATTTTAGTAAATGTTAAAATAAAATGGAATAAATAGAAAAAATAATAAAAATAAAAGTGAAATAATTAAATTTAAAATGTAGTAGTTAATATAAAAAAAAACTTTTATTTTTGGTTCTAATTTAATTTTCAGAAAGTAGCTAAGTAAAGTAAAGTGAAATGGTCACATAAGAAGTTTGGGTCCCAGACATGGAGAGTTTGGGTCCCAAACATGAAAAGTTTGGATCCCAAACATAGAGAGTTTAGGTCCCAAACATGGGAAGTTTGGGATCCAATCATGGAGAGTTTGGGTCCCAAACATGGGAAGTTTGGGACCCAATCATGGAGAGTTTGGGTCCCAAACATGGGGAGTTTGGGACCCAAACATGGGGAGTTTGGGACCCAAACATGGGGAGTTTGGGACCCAAACATGGGGAGTTTGGGACCCAAACATGGGACACTCCTACATTCACTCATTTGCCAACACTCTATTCTAGTATAAGTCCGGAATTTGATTATCACAAAACTCATTCTATTCAGTGATTAAGTATACATTGTATGTATCGTGGACTCATCTATTCTAATTTCCATACGAGAGGGTCCTCTGAAATCATCTACAGAAGTCCAATACCGTATTTTTCTACCAAATTTCTTCTCTTGAAGGCCACAACTATTATTTCAAATTTGAGAAGGCAATGCCAACAACCAAGAATCCAACATCCCAAATTGATATATATACACAAGAGCAGACGTGCTGAGATAATCATCTACACACATTCCTAACTAGTGTTGCATTCTAGCTAACAACTCAAAAGCTTCAATGCTTTCTGCTGAATGATCTATTCGATCAAGCTGAGAGAGAGTCATGCCACCTTCAACAGATAAGTAGCAATAGTGAGAGAGAAAGTAATGTAAATGAAAACATTGCAAAATATCCTTATCAACTTTCCCTGCTTCATATGCAGCATCTCGAATGACTAGGAGATTTGCTGGCAACTGCAGAATGTTGAATAAAGTAAGACCTGGGGGATTTCTTCGTGCAACCCACGTCCGTAAACCACGTGGGCCCAAATCTTGAGTGCCAATATGCTCGTGATTATCTTCGGCATATATGTCTTCAATATGTGATGTCCACCTTTTGCAGCATAAACAATACAACAAATCAATGAAATGCTTCTTTTTATTGGATCATAATGTATTCTACTTTATCATCATATGATAGATATTTGAAAATGCATGTTCATCTAAAGATTAGAAATGGATTGCTACTAATTACACAATTTCTAGAAAAGGCTCCACAGCATCAATAATGAACAAGATATCAATCATAAAGAAGAAATGACAGTAATATACAAACAGTAATGCATGTTCTATAGAGCTTTCAAAGACATCAACACTTAAACAACAATCAATGAAATCTATGTGGAATTTGAGTAAGGATTCATGAACTTTGAAACGCACCCATGAAGACGCTCATATTCCCGGAAATATCTTGCTGGTACATGAGACGGACGAAATCTTCCTTGCTCATTGATCAGTCGCACACGGTGGAGGTTCCAAACCCCAATCCACTCATTTACAATGTCTTGCAAAATAGGGATGTACACAGATTGAAAAGAAGCCCTATGATATGGATCATCAGGAATTAAATAGCCTTGCTCAACTATTTCTTGGATAGCATTTTTCTGGAACCAAATTACCTTCTCCCACAACAACCTCCACCAATGCTCTATCCTTTGATTGTGCACAGATGAACCAACAAGGAATGGATTACGGGTCCTAGCCCGTACTCCCAGCATATGTCTTCGAATCAAAGCATGCTCGGCAGCAAAATCAGACCTCACCCGTAGAGGAGAACCAAATTTCTGAGCAGCTGCAAGAAATGGCTCAAAAAGAGTTTCTTGAGTCTTGTTTGGTGCAACTTTGGCATACAAGACATAATGTAAGGCCCCATCAATGCAACCATGTATTCGTATTCCATACATGGTTAATTTATCATATGCTGCACAAAACAAGCATTTTCAGTGTTAAAACAATGAAAGATGCCTTATTCCTAAGCTTTGCAATGAAATTAGATGAAATAAAGAGAGGAGCATTTAACTTACAATCTATATGCCAGAGGGCCATGGGTATGGAAACATTATATTGTCGACGAACAATGGGTAATGCGCGTCTCCGTCTATTGTAATGGGCCTCTGTACATAATAGAATAATAAACATATTAGACTTTTTTTTTTTTAATAAAAACAGATAAAAATTGCAACAAAATAAATTTGAATTTGTAAAGTACCTGATATGGTTTGCAAGGCTCTTGCCACTGTGCGCCTGGGTGCCCTAATACGCAAGCGTGCAAGTGCTGCCTTCACATGTTGGATCCCCCAGTTTGCTCCATGTTCTGTAATAGGAAGGGCACCTTGAATGGTGTTGGTCATTTCTTCTATTGTAAAGCTATGATGAACTCGAAATTTATATCCCAAAGCTTTGGTCATCATTCTTTTTAGTTGTCTTGGATCAGAGATGTTCAAAGACTGTGCAATTTGGTTGAATCGAGTTCCTTCGTTTAACATAGTCTGAACATAGTCCACTAATTCAGCTGATTCCACCATACTGCTACCCTGTGATAAGCAGAAACAGATTGGATTATGTTTTTGACAATCCTCATTGACAAATATAAATTCATGTCATCAACACAAAAAAATTGGGAGGATTTTCGGGCCCAAGACAGCATCAAGTCTAAACGATGCATATCTTAGCATAAATTTCCATGTTCAAGAGAAGGACCGACACCATGATTCGGGCAATTATCACTTCGAAGATCAGAGCAATACCTGATTTAGGTCTGCAAGAGCTTAGAAGACTGTTTGTTATCTGAGCAAAGTTCCATTGATGAAGGCTGTTTGTTATCTGAGCAAAGGCTCAAGTGAGTTATACGCAGCCCGTCAATATTGTTAGGATCCTACATTTATTCGAATCAAACAGAGGAAAACGATCAACACCCTGAAGAACAAGATCATAAACAATACACTCAACCAACACCTTACGCTGATTGGAGTTATCGTAATAGACTCTGCATTTTATAAACCATCAGCTAAGTTAGGTCTGCAAGAGCTTCTGAATATTCCCCTTTAAGTTCATGATAATAGGCTCTTCCCATCAAAGCTTCGACATTGCTTCCTTTACTCAGAACTTAGTCAAAAGCTGGCAATTGTCACAAAATCTTGCAGAAAACACAAACTCAGAATCAATTAGGTCAAACTCTTTATACACGTGAATTAGGTCAAATACCTTTGCACGTAATGACGTTGCCAATGGTGCGTTCAGGCCTCATAGTCGCCATACCTCAAACTCTACAACCAATCGAAAAGCTCTTGATCTAGATGCAGAACTCAAATCGTCTCTCACGACATAATGCCAAGCAAAGTGGCGCAAAATCAACAACAACAAGCAAAAAGGGAAATGGAAGACCAAGACGCAGAGTACTGCGGTCTGAGTTTCGAGCGGCTCGTCGAACGAATGAAAAAAGTACAAATGGATGATAAAATTTGACGGGCAGATCAAAATTTTGGAGCACAGGTAGTCCGGCCTCAACCACGGGTGACCTAGCCTCAACCACGAGTGACCTAGCCTTAACCCTAGACCGCCCAAGCCGAGTTTGAGTCAACGACACGCTGCCCGAGGCGATGTTCAAAGAATGAGTGACTAGAGACACTCCAGGCGGAATTAAGTAACTTCACCGTTTGATTCGAAGCTGAGGTTGGAGCTAATGCGACAGAACGAGAAAAAGTCAGATTTGGTGCATCAGGGCTCCAGATTATAATAGTTGATCAACAACAAAGTAGAACAGCGGATGGCTTTTTGGGGGGCAATGCCGCCGAATGCACCACGCCAGCACACCGTACAAAGTGTCAAACAAAACAAAATTGCGAGGGATTCATGGAGACCATCTTTGCTGTGAGATACTAAAAAAAAATGGGAATTTCATGCAATCACAAGCAAATGGGAGTGCTCGAAAGAGAGGTAGGTCATGCAGGCAACAGGGGGGGTGACCGGAAGGCACCGGCAAGATTCCGGTTTGGACACGGGCAAGTACCGGGTGCCAAGAGAAGTCCAGCAACGTCCTGAAGGCGGACCACACCAAAGCAGCCTAAAAACATCTCCGTCACAGAACGTACCCAAAAACAGGCACGCGCCTACGGAATCCCATGAGCGTTCACAACTATCTCACGATCCTAATAAACCTTGAAATGAAGCGCAAAGCAAATCATACATTCCTTTGAAAAAAATGGCCGTTTGAATTCATTTCATCCTCGAAAATTGGAGGCATAGTTGATGCACAAGAAAGTCTCAAAAACAGGGTGAGCAAAACTGACTAACTCTATGCTGATTCCTACGCAGTGCAGTTACAAAATTCACCAACGGCCTGCTCAAGTGAAATACTGCGGATGCATTGTCATTCCGGATTTGGGCTTCGGGGAGGTGAACCTGCCCAAAAGTTGGAATCATACCGCGGCTCAAAGTGCGGGGTCCTCACACGTAGTCGACGACCTTTGAGATTCAATGAACCAGGCTCCATCACCGGGCTGCTACCCACCATCCAAACTGACAGGCAACGACAAAAACACAAGGCTGTTAGGTACGGTGGAAACGTGAACCAAAGTCACAAGCTCGGAGGGCCCATTTCTTGGATGAGTGTACTTTTGGAAAGCACGGGTATTTGCACATAAAGACGAAACCACATGCTTGACAAAAATTCGCCTGCTTTCTCTTGCAGAGGCAACACCTGCGCCGAATCGAAACATGGGTCTGTAGGAAGTGCAGAGCCGTTGGACGACGATTCCATGTTGTACAGGTCCGAGGCCGCGCTAATTTGGGCATAATGAGACCAAAGGCTACGTCATACATAAAGTTAACTCGCCGCACCTTTCTCTCCCCCCGCGCACGTCTATCATGGCGATAACAAACCCAAGCATTGTGTAGTGTCGAATCCACTACGAACATGAGGTACTTGTGCCAACACTTGTTGCTGTGAAACTGGGTGCTGTAACTCCTACGCATTTGATCAACGAGATCCACACCTCGCATGTTGATCTGATATTCAACTTGATGCGGCGTGGTTGCAATTTCTTCTCGCTTCCCTTTGAGCCACCGCTTTGCAACTGCTGCACCTGTTGGATCGGCTGAAGTGCTCAAGAATGCTACCGGTTTAGAATCATACCACACGCTTGCAGACATTTGCCCACTTGAATGAGTAGCCCAAAAGACAGTAGACCGAGGGTGCTCACCCCTCTTGAAGCCGCACAACATGGAAGGAAAGCCAATGCGGCCTCCTTTGACAGTGCCCGTGGCAAAGATGCCACGTTGTAAGAGCCCATCGAAAAGTGATGGCGCTGCAAAGTAATTGTCCACGCACACGCTATGCCCACGGTGTTGCAAACCAGCTGTCAATTGATGCACAACTCGTTCACTTAGCCCAGGTTCTGGTTCACCACCACCTTTACCCAAATACGGAATGACGTTCCAGATGAAGCCAGAATTCACACACACTGCTGCCCAAAACTTGAACCCGTAGCGCGTCGGCTTCGCTGGCATATATTGGCGACAAGGACTGCGAAAGCCCCTATACGCCACCATGATTTCATCGCACATCAACCACTTGTCCGGGTTATACACGCTTTGAGACACCGCTACAAAATGTTGAAGTAACCATCGTATTTTGAAAAGCTTATCATATGTTGCGTCTGCCTTGTCACGACAGGCTGCAGCGTTATCAATGAAGTGAACGCAGCGTAGTAAGGACTCGAACCTATCTCTTGAAAACACCAGCGGAATGACACTACAACGCCAAAATACATCTTCTCGCCAATAGTCTCGAATGGACGGGAAGGTTTTTAGTCCCATGAGAATAGTAACACCAAAAAAAGCACGCATCTCCACTCTATTAGTAGGAGTCCAATGGCTTCCACCGTTTGAGCCTACCGGTCTACCTCTTCTTCTAGGATCGGCAAGGTTGGAAGCCATTTGTGAAGCATACATGTTGGTTTGTGACACAATGTAATCCATCGTGCTATCATCAAACCAACGGTCGAAGAAGGAACGTGCAGAGGGCTTGTTACGACTGAAGCGCTGGGTTGGTCCAGGAAATGGCCCAGTGAAGCTTGCTCGGTCACCAATCAATTGTGGACGAGTGTTGTCCCACTCTGAATCCCTGTACAAATGGCGGATTCTTTCTACTGCGGCGGCTTGAACGGGATCTACAAATGTATACTCTCGATAGGCTTCGTCATCAAATACCTCATCCTCTAATTCTCCTACATCTTCAGGATCAATCAAGAGCCAATCCGAATTGTTGTCGTCAGAGGAGTTGTTACCTGAAAAATCGACATAATCCGGCACCCAAGCACTGTCGTGGGAGTCCGTCGTCCAACTGTCGACGCCATCAAGCTCCTGGACCGGAGGTGAGAGTCCGCGACGTCGCGGCGGTGTTGAGAAACCCTCTCCGCTTCTTGCTGGTGAGAGAGTGTTGTCGAAATCATCTGCTCCCACTACGACTTGGTTTTGGATGGGGCCGACGCTGCCAATTGCATCGCAGTCACTGCCAGTTACTTCCCCCTCACTCACAGTGAATGCCACCGCAACTATAGGTGGGATTAGAGGCTGTGGACGCCAATCAAGTTGTAAACCCTCCCACGTGATTGGCATTGCGGGTGGTTGTGAGTCGGCCAGGTCGGTCACCGAATGCAACCACTCTCCTGTACGTGCGGCATTGTCAAAGGCAGTTTGTAAACTGATTGCACGCCCGACTGCATGTGTGGGCAGCGGCAACGGCGAGGCTTGGCTGCAGTTCCGTGGCGAATTGGTCACAAGTCTCGTGCTCCGTCTAATCCTTGAAGAAGCTTCCCACCTTGCCTCTTGAGCGTGGTGACCCCCATGAGAGCTCGGGGAATGCGATGGCGATCTACTGAAGTGGTGGTTGAATTGCACTCCACGCTGCACATTTGAGGATCTCAAAACAGGGGGCGATGTATTTCCCACTGAGATTTGGGGCGCCACCCACCCTCTTGGCTTCCTTGGATTGGCACAACGCTTGCCTGCATTCCAAACACCAATGCTACCCTCACGCCCACCCAAATCTTCCCTTGCTGCCCCGCTGCCTTCCCCTACCTTAGTAACCTCGAACCCTAAACTCCTGAATTGTATTCCTCCCTCCCCACTGAAATCTCCCATTGCAACATTGACTCTTTGTAAAGCCCTTCCCACTTCCCCCACATTACCGCCACCTCTCTTGGAACTAACACCCACCCTCCCCATACTAATGTGTTCACTCCCACCCTGCCCCGTCAGTGCCAGTTCGGGGCTTGGAACATTACGGTTGCTTATTGCAGAGGCCCTGATCGGGCAACTCCTCGGCGACGTCCTTGTGGCATCGTCGGGCCCTTCTTGATTTCGGCGTGCTGCTGCTAGTGATCGACGAATGCGACCCCATTGTGGAGGCGGTCGTGCTTGGAGATCCTCCGCTGCCTTCTGCCTCGCCTCGCACTTCATTGTCGGTCAAAGTAGGCCACTGCTTGGTACGCAAAAAGTCGTTCAAAAAGTGCGGAATTCCCCGTGGATCTCCTTCAGGGTATTGCTGCGACCAACCCAGGAGCCTCGCGATAGAACGTCGACAGAGGTATTGCCAATTTTGTGGCCCGGGGTTGCTAACCCACTTGTGATTATGGTTGGGTTGTGGAAGTGCCAACAAGAAGTCATGTGGAAGCAATTCACAACACTTTGCGCTGTAGCAAGTGTGGCCCCTCTCTCACGCGCCCAGTGGAACAATTTATCTTGGATGTCGAACACTTCCTGCTTCGTAGCACGTCCAGCCCACAACGCCGTCGTCATCTTCTCCACAATCTGCACGAAATCTGAACTGTCGCTGCTTGCTTCTCGTAAGTGAAAGTAGTGCGCCGACTAAGAGGCCTCCACTCACCAAGTTGCCCAAGCCACCCCACGCCAGCAATCGAAGAAATGATGCATTTTCCTACACTCACCACTCGCTCTCCTCATAGCCTTTCGCAAATGTACAATCTTACCTTGCATCCAGCCACAAAATTATCCCTCTACCGAAGCCGAGTCATGGTCGCCATAGCTCCGTGCAAAATTCAGTATTGCGCTTCCTCTCACGCTGAAAGCAGCATTCTCCGCCGTAAACCCTACACCCCTGTCCCTGGCACGGCAATTGGATCCAAGGGGCAACGGTCCTTCACCGGCAGTTGCAGGTAATTCTTGGGACATTCAGGCCAACTGCCCTGTCCTCTCTTCTTCTGTCACATTTGTGTGAGGCCCTGTCACTTGAATTTTACCAATCCTCTGCCATATTCACACCAATCTAGATTGTGCAGACGTCGTCTGTTGAGAACGTGCATCATCAAAGCCATCCAATTAAATCCCAGATGGCACCAAGGTGATTTACAATCTCCAGTGGACACAAAACGTCCACTTGGGCGGTCTAGGGTTAACCACGGGTGACCCAGCCTCGACCGCGGGTGACCTGTGCTTTCACAAGGATGTCATAACGTGGCCCTTTTGGTACACCCTACCCCAGTTCCCCAGGTAGCACTCTGTACCCACCCGTGTAGCGCTCTGTTGACTCTGTGTGCCCGGCCTTCAGGCACGTCACAATTATTGGGCGTGATGCCTTCGAGAGTCGCTTGCGGAGGAAGCGCATATAACAGGCCCTAGACTTGAATCTAGCTCCTTTGATCTCCAGCCCTGATCTCCAGCCATCACAAGCTCCGTTTCAATCGTTCCTTGCGTTGAGCAGTTGTGCCGTTGTGCTGTTGCGCTATTGTGGGGGTGTAGGGGTGTGGGGTTGTTGCTGCGATACATTTGCGGAGCAATGGCGCCGAATCAGAAACAGGTGGTGGTGCAAAAGCGGGTGGACAAGAAGCACGACACGCTCCCCTACCACACCGAGGGGTATGAGAACGTCGAGCATGCTAAGAACTGCCCTCACGTGCAGCTGGCCATCCAGCACCACGGAATCAGAGACGAGGATAATTTCTTTAGCATCTTGGCCAGCGGACTCAGCATCTTGGCAGCCCTCGTGTCCATCGGCATCGCCTTTTTTTGAATCTCAGTTGCTGGAATCCAAGCTCCTTCCGGAGTTCGACGCCTTGCAAGCAAGTTGTCGTTCACGTCGTCTGCTGCGCAGTCGTACTGCCAAGATGGCGTGAACTCTCTCATCTCATAGTATTGTATGTTGTCGTAACCCCCGCGGCTTGCGTGGGTTAGTTCGTGTAGCCGCATTTTGTGGCGACTGGAGGCCAAGTGCGTGGCTCAGCTGATTAGTCAAGGCGCCGTTTGGATGTTAATAAAAATTATCAAATTTCCCACTTTTTGGACCATAAGGCCTCTAGAAACAAAAAAAATGAAGTGTTCCCCATTATACTATTATTGCAATGAGTACTTGGGGTCAGTGTTGTTGAGGCTATTCTTGAGGCCATTTGAGCTGAAGTTGTAGTCAAATTAATTTGTCCCAAATTTAAATGGCCTTGACTCTATTATAAAGCAACCCCCAGATGATGCTATGTGACTTACATTTTGTTTAATATAAAGGATTTTGGAAATCTTCTTTTTTAAACATAAAGTATCTTCATTTATCACAACTATATGCATTTTCTTCTAACATCGGAAAGTAAGATAGTAAGATAGAAACATATTGGATTTAAAAAAAGATGTAGGTGATTATAATATCTTCTTATTTGAATTGAAAGCACTCAAAATATCAAAAAAAGTTGTATTAAGATTTTTGACTATCCCATTTTTAAGCTAAAGTATTTTTCATTTTTCATTTTTGGTAGAAACTTGATTTTGAGTATCCTATTCCATGTAACAAAAGGTTGGGATGGGATTAAAGTCTAGTTGATATTAATGTCACATTCATCCCACTATTTTGCTACATGGAACAATTAATAAAAATATTGTATATCATCAAGATTTACCATTGTAGCTATGTGTTGTGTTTTGATTGTTTTGATTGGTGGTACAAAGAATGATTGTAAATGAAGTCCCTTTCCACTTTCAAGAAAAAAGTTTACAAAATAATGAACATTAACATTAGAATTTGGTTCAGTTTTTCAAACATTGTTTTTGAATCTTGACAAACATGCCATGTCATGCCATGTCACTTCAATGTTTTTCTTCTACGTTTTCCTTCTTTTAAACATGATTTGGTGTGGCATGTTACATCTGGAATTTTGGATGGGAAAGTAGGGTTTGAAGCCTTCATAGGCGGTGATGCGTTACGTTTCTGTTGGCCGAATGGAACCGTGGAGGTCTACTGTTGCGTGTTACGTTCGTCTTGAGCGGCTCATTCGACGTATCGCCTACTATCGACTACCATTAATTTGGAGGTTCTCCGCGCGCGCTTCGATGTTGTGTAACTTACCAGAAGTGAAGACTGTAGCACAGGTATGATCGACAGGCTTGGGGGTACCGGTCTCACAACCTCGATCAGCGCCCATGATGCTCTTTGGCTTTGTGCTGGTTATTGGGGCTAGCTTCAACCTGGCTCTCTAAGTTGCTGCCGTTAAGCAGGATGATCGATCTGATCGATCGATCAGATTGGAAAGTTTCAAGTAGACGACGTGCTGTATGTTATCGATCAGCCTTGACCGCCGAGTGCTCTCAATTGCAATCGATCAGCATGTATAAAATCATTAGCCCACTCCGCAGTTGACAATATAACCCTGGAGAAGAGAGAGTTTTCGGGAGCAGCTCGATCTGGAGCAAGTGAAGAATATGCAGAAAGAGTCGGAACTTGTTGACAGGTCTCACCTGCATGACGCCGGCACAATAGAAGCAGTGCGACAGAATATTCTGTCAGGCATTTTCATCGCCTTTGGCTCACTTTCCACATTGTTTCCATGTTGTTTCCACATTGTTTCGCATTGTCAATTACCGTCTGACTTATGTTCATGGTGTCCTTGCGATTGCTGCCTTTTATTTATAAGCTTGTGTTGGATGAGATTCATGTGACAGAATGTCCAGTGTTTGTAGTTACCACTACTCTTTGCACACTTTGTACACATGAGAATTTTGTTAAAATGGCACCATTCCACAACTGTCATTTTTACAGTTTAGATTGCGCAGTCTGAAATATATACCTCTCCTAGATTTCACTTTTATAGTTCAGACAACACGGTTAGAAAATGGCGTATGGAATATGTCATTTTAATGAAATTCTCTCTAAATGTTAAAAAAAAATCTACTCCATAAAAGACATTGTATTGCCAATTATTTACCCTTGTGAATAGTGCTCTAGACTTGAATAATAAAGAACTGGTGCAATTGTTGCTAGACCGAATGCAACTAGATTAAGATTGAGCATACCTAAGCACTCCATTACAATGCTCCATATTGTCACTAGAAAATTAAAAAAACATTGAAATATCTTCTTTTTCTTCCTAAACCATTATATATAATTTCATTGAATTCAAAATGTTAATTTCTAATTATGATGAATTTTGGAGATTAGTTACATATATACTCATTGAAATTGTTTGCAAGGGCCTTTTTAAGAATCAAAAGGACAATTTCCTAGGTCAAATATATTTAATTCCAAAGATTTCATAATCCCAAAGCATTCCAAGGATAAATTTTAGTTCTATACAACCACGATAATAATAAAAAGACGTTCACAATCCAAACTGGGGAACTCCAACGTCCACAGAAAAAATGAAAGAGACATGTACCTAACGAGAAAAATATGGCAGTGGTAGATGAGATCAATATCTATAAGGGGAGCATTTAGTCTTTCAAAGGTGGACACCAAGGAGAAATTAAATGTATGGAATTTTGTTTTGCAAGTGATCTCGGAAAAACAAATTGTTCTCACACAATTAAAGACTGCAATTCAATTACATGCAGTAGGAACTTGCACACCGAATTCGAACCCACACTCGAACATCAGGCACATATCATGGTGGACTTGACATCATTGCGGAAACTAACGGAAGAAAGGATCCTGGATCATTTCAGCAGGGACAAAACAACATCGAACGGACGGACGTCATCAAACTTGCGCTTTTACAGAAAATAATCTGCTATATACATGACACGGCTCGTTTCTGAAAAATCTAAAACCACCAGAATCTGGGGGCCAGTGCTTTACAAGAGCAGCTTCCGAACAGTTGTGCTGGTCAACAAAGCAAAATCGTGCAATGTAACCTGGGGACACTCCGGAGAAATCCACGGCGACCACAATTCAGAAAGCGGACTAGTCGGCATCATCTTTACAAAGAATTACTAACGGCTAGGGACGGTGCGATAGTGAAGGTACAGGTCCTCGGGTTTCTTCCAAACATACGCCCTCACGGTTGCCAAACTCATTTCAGGAGGCAGCACCTGCAACAACACACACGGAAGAAACATGACGACCAGTGGACAGATACAGGAAAGCCTCACCCAGAAAACGAAGCTCATCTCAGCACAGGAACAAATCGGATGCATCATCGGGAGAAAAAAAAAAAACAGTCTCAAAAACATAGGAGCACTCACCTCATCATTACACAAAATTTCAACCACAGGTTTCGTGCCATGTGGCCAACTCCTGGAACCAGGGCGAAAAGAAGGAGCTCCCTTTCCGTTGCCATTTCCCAAAGCTTGGTGGCTGCTTGCTTGACCAGCTGCAGCATTGGCTTCCGGACCAGGCTCCTCAAGGGGTCTCTCCAAGATCAACTTCTCTAATACGTAGTTCTTCACCTGCGAAATCGGAACCACAATGTCAGACCTCCAAAAACAGAAGAAACACAAAACCTCGGCATCCAAGATCCCATACCAACACGGGAGCCAAGAATGGAATCGACTATCGAACTCTCAGCACATAAAATAAAGCACGTCTCAAGAATGAACCGCACGAAGTCCACTCTTCCCACACCAGTCCAATACAGTTCAAAGACTCTCGGCCAACCCCATCTACCATCAAAAACGCTTTGACAGAACAAAAAAGTAGAGGAAGAGCGCACCTTGTGTATCCGAAGAATACGTGGTGCACTAAGCTTGCCTTGGGTGAGGACGGTGATGGTTTGACCTTCATAGGGATGGAGATAAAAGCTACACCTAAACACGCGCACACATTCCAAAAAGCAAAACATGAGGAGAAGCACACATCATTCAGCACACAGATTAACGATCCAGACATTTGGAGTCCACGAATGTCCAAAAATTTCAAGAAAAACAACAACAAACTTCAACCGTCCAGGAGACCATCGACAACCAACACACACATCGGAGGATGAAAGGAGTTAACCAAACAGAAAAATTCCAGCGAAATGGGCAGAAAACGATCAGACGAACCGCCTTCATTTATTCGACACCAGCACCGACAGAAACATCGCAAATACCAGCGAGTACTAAAACACAAGAGATTGGACATACTTGGCATTCTCCCGTTGAGACAGACGCCCATGAAGGACACATTCAATACACCACCATGGCAAGTCCTTCTCGTCCTCGCTTCCATCCAGGTCGCTGGCTTTTTTCCTCCAGGGACCACCCTGCAAGAGAAAACACAGAAAACATAAGCTGCTAACACTACTAATCGTCAACAAGGAAATCCACAGCAGACAAGTATGACCTATTCCGGGAATCAATGACCTATTCCGAGATTGCAGGACGCTCTAAAAGGAAGCAAGCAACGGCAATTTCGTTAAAATGGCGGTATTCCGTATGCCATTTTCAGAGCGGCCACTTTGAACTGCGAAAGTGACATCTACGAGGGGTATAGATTACATAAATCTTTGTCATATATAGATTTCAGAAATCTAGAACTTTTGAACAATTCAAATCGTGCGGTCTGAATTTTGAAAGCAATATCTATGAATATTATAGATTTCAGACATCTATAGAAGGTTTAGATTTCAGAATTCTAGGACAGTTGAACATTTCATAGCGGCCGCTCTGAACTGTGAAAACTGCCAAAGTTACGGAATTTCGCCATTTTAACGAAATTGCCCTTAAGCGCTGATAAGAAACCCAGTTCACGTGTTCTGGAAATGAAGAGCCGTACCTGGGAGCCTTCGGTGATGATGGACGGAGGCGACTGAGTGGAGAATTCAAAATTAGGCAGCACACGCGCCTGCTGGACGTGGGGCTCATGTTTACTGTCATCCACAGCTGTCCGACGATTGGATCCATGCTCCACAGCTCCAGAACTCAAGCTGGGACTCACATCTCCATTCGCTGTGGGAGGTGCAACAGACTTGGCTCGTCTTTCACCTGACCAATGTGACAGAAGACCGCCAAGGGTCTCTTGACCGATATTCAACTGCAACACCAAGGTACCATACATCACAGTAAGCCAATAGAATCAACACCGTACAAGGAACAATGATAGACCTTGAAGCAAGGAGACGCCCGCGTAGTTAAAGCACCCCTGGAAGACGGAGCAGAAGGGAAAAAGACACGGAGATCCTGTACTGCACCTGCAGACTCCACCCTCTGAAGAAGATACTAACGTCCAACAGGGAAAGTCTGGCTACAGCACATGGGAAGAAACATAATTGCATTGCATAGTACACTGTGGAACGTCACGACAAGAAAATGGAACTAGCACATGCAACCAAGCGTACCTTAAGTTCTTCCGAAGCACCAGGGACGTTCAAATCAACAGCATACATTTCTGCCGAGAAACACTGAGGCGTATCCAGATGCACGGACATGCTTCCTAATCTCGTGTCCATTGTAAACCACGCCGGCACGCTCATCTGGCTCACACACAAATATCAACCATGGTAAGGCTCCACTTGAAACATAACGTCCCTCGTCAATTTAGTGAACAGAAAATGAAGTACGCAGATTGCTGCTTCAGAAAGAAAAAGCACTTGCCAACACCGATCGGAACACCCACTTGGGAGGAAATACCATACAAAATAACGGAAAATATAGTGCAAATTTCACGGCTGTGCAATATGCATCCATCACATCAAACGACTCCACTGAAACATGCACATGAAACAGACACAGAACCACTTTCCTCACGAAGAAAAGACTTATCATCGCCTCGTCAAAAACATGGACGGCATTCGAACCAAAGTGGGGACAGAAGGGAACACACCTTTTCGAACAGATCCTTCTCTTTTTCTTCAAAATTCACCTGCAATCAAGACTCCAGCTCAGCTCATCGAAGCTTCCTCGGACAGGTTTACAAGTACAACAAAGTTCCTTGTCTCTTCTACAGGCAGTTCCAAAAGCATACACCACGTAGAGGTATGGCACAGGCTGGATAAAATGGTCACTTACCTTGCCATAGTCTTCAATCACCGCCCCTCGCGTAATTTCCCAACGCTTCACAATGCCTGCCGCGTCCTATACGACAAGACATGTGGAATGTCAACACTAAGCACTACACAACACGCCGTGCCAGCTGCTAGGCTCAGAAACGAACTGGGTTATAGAAATTCAACAATCTCAACCCACGGTCAAATAACTAGGCAGCTTTCAAATCCTCGGTGGCCAACAAGAATTACGGCACACAAGGGTCATTCGAAGAAACTCCACACCAACCTTGGTGAGAACATGGCGTCGGTCATTCAAAATCGCGTGCTGAACAATGCCAGCAGTGCCAGGAATAACTGAAGTCGCCTCGGTATACAAGGGAACCTGAAACGGCGACAATCTTCTCAAAAGCATTCCAAGGAGAGAAACACTCGAAACATGATACGGGTCTACAAAACACACCGAAAAACAACGAAATACCCTGGAATAAAAACGGATTGGAATGCGAAACATACAGGAGCCGAGCCATCTATATTGGCTCGAGCACGGGCGAAGGGCAGCGACCCGGCAACGAAGGAGCTCGCTCTTTGTAAGCTTTTCGTCGCAGCGCGCTCACGCGCAGGCCATCTGTGCAAGGACGAGTCGGTGGTGGCCACCCAAAGCCACTCATCTCCTTGGAGGGACAACCGTAAAACAGGGTGCTCCTCCTTACAGAGTAAAGTACTTTCTCGGGTCGATAAGTCCGTAAGGTACACCTAATTCAACAAAGGAGAAGCAAAAGCAGGCATTGGAATGATGGACGTCGAAACACAGAGCAGCAAAACTGGAACACCGACACTCAAGACAGACAAGGGAACCACGGGAATTGCACAACTCATCAACACAGGAAAAACACTCCTGGCAACGAAAAATACTCCAAACGGGTAGTCACCATTGTTCCAGGATTACTGCATGTAACAATGATTGCGAAATGACATCGATGCAACACGAAAGATTCGGCAACTAGGCAAGGGAAGAGCGTACAGAAAAGTCACGACCGCCACTATACACATGACTGAAGGATGCTGAGCTTGCAAGGGCCCAAACGGAATCGGTGTGAACTGCATACGAATGAATGCAGCGTTGTTGTCCCAAATCCCAGAGCCTGCGTAGGATGGACATAAGGGAGTCCTCATCAGTAGATAGAAGAAACACGCACACAAAAACATACCATCGGACAAGCTGGAATCCACGGCCTAACCAAATCGACAAGTACAACCGGTACAGACGGGTTCAAAAATGAACATCTCAACGAGGATCAATTCACGTGTTCAATCATCCAAACTCATATCAACTTCTCAATTCATGTCCTACACCACACCCAAAAACCAAGGACTTCGAAGGCCAGTACTAACATGAAGCGGCAAACACTTCCAACACGAGACACGGAATCACCATCATTGAAACTCGAGGCTCTCTTCTACTCGGACCCGTGATAATCAAGCACAACAATACTTGGCATTAGGCGACAAAACATTCAGGATGATGAGAGGCTCATGAACCACCAAATGACACCAGAGCGGAACTAACCTTATCATGGAGTCGGACGATCCTGACAAGCAAAGTCTGCAACCAAACAAAAGAGGAAGGGAGAACCCAACCGCAATAAAATTAAAAATCGGCATTATTCAAACCAAAAATCGAAAGAGAATGAAATAAAACAGAAAAAGAATCCACTTGTCGAACACACCTGCCAGTAGGGTCCAAAAGAAGAGCACGAACATTGTCCGTGTGGCCCTTCAGTTTCATTTGCTTAGCGCCACTTCGGGCGTCCCAAACTCGGACAGCCTACCCAGACAAACAAGCCAACGCATAAGAAAAAGAAAATCGGAATGAATCTCCCAACAGAATGCAAAGGAGCTCTGCAAAATGAGCCAAGGGGGAAGAGTGCGACTCACCTTTTCTGTACCACCTGAGACCAGAATTGTCCCCACATCATTCATGGCAAGAGCGTACACAGATTCTTTGTGTCCTTTCGCAGGTAAAGGAGCGTAACCTTGCTGCGGAGTTTGTGCAGGAGCAGTGGTGACAAGATTGTTGGAGGTAATTGCACGATCGCCTGATATATTTACTGGTCTTCAGGGCACAGTACACCACAAACACAAACGATGTGCAAGGAACGAAAGAAAAATACACAAGACAAAAGAAAAACAAAGAAAATCTGAAACACCGAAAGACAAACCTGAAGTGTAACCTCCGTCAGCATAACTCCCATCTTCGCTGGCTTCGTTGTGGGCTCGAGCTACAGGCACCATAGCTGCTTCCAAGTCCCAAATGAAAACCTCCCGACCCAATCCACCAGAAGCTACTGTATTGTTCTGCAAATCCGCAGAAGACAGAAAATAAAAAACTTTCAGCTCAATCGCAAATGAAAGGCTTAGGCTTACACTCGGCTACCTCTCGTATCCACTCGCAACAAAATAAAACAGAACTTCCACAACAGTGAGCTCGCACTGGAGATCCACCAAGGGAGCACACGTTTAGGTTCTGAACCCGAAAACGTCCAACACTTTGGTATTGGAAGACCAATCTGGATACTGTGGCCGGTCAACAGCTAAAAGCACACTCACCCGACAAAGAACGCTCCCGCACTAACACAAAGAAATTCCAAAAGGTGCACATACATAATTCTCAAGATACATGAAATCCACGGACTCACATGACGGGCAGCAGCAAGAGATGTGACATAATCAGAATGCTGACGAAAGGTCCGGGTACATTCGCCATCAGAAAATGGTTTCCACGTCTGTTTCCAAGCACAAACCAGCTAGAAGGTCAGGGTCCATACAAAGATACTGCCCTATACAAA
Source organism: Antitrichia curtipendula (assembly GCA_951230915.1). NCBI lineage: Eukaryota > Viridiplantae > Streptophyta > Bryopsida > Hypnales > Leucodontaceae > Antitrichia > Antitrichia curtipendula. The sequence continues at coordinate 55,355,120 of OX579633.1, read as the reverse complement.
CCTACACAACCTGGTGACTTTCCGTCCTTCCTCTCCGATCTTGACTAATCAAAAACCTAGACCCAAAAAACCTGCTAACACAAAGAGCAGGAAGTAAACTATCTTCTCCGAGAAAAAGTAACCTTCAGTGTGGTGTCAGACGAGCAGGAGACAAGAGTGTTATCGCCAGTAACCACCACGTCATTAACCTGCAGAGAGAAATCAAACACCACGTTTTATGAACGCGCTCAAAACATGAGGAAGAATAAAGTACCGCAGGCACGAGCAAAAATTTGTGAAGCGATGGCGTTCATGAATGTCGACTGTTTACTGCTGCTGGCAGAATAATGACGCTATCTCCTACTTGCCACGAGTTCCGATTGGATAAACTTGTCAACATCAAATCACGGAACAATACAAACACTGTTGCTAAACCGGTCCTCCTAACCAAACTGAGAGTTGCAATTGGAAGCGCAATGGGATGAATGGATACCCAGTCAACGTGGGATTCGAAAGTGGCGCCACATACAGCTCCATCCACGCCAAGTTCCCATCTCTTCAAGGTCCCATCTCGACTGCCACTAAACAAGTAATCACCCCCATTGTCGTGTTTCAAACCAGTCGGACCAGTCACGCAATTGATTCCGGAACAATGCTGCAAGCCCAGCCAAACGATCAAATCGGGAAAACAAAAATATAACTCAGACCTAGCGAAGAATGCCAACGCTGGACGAGAGATTCTCCATGCGAAGACCACCGAGGTGCTTTTCAAGACGAAAAACATGGGGCAGGGTTGTAAGGAAACAAGGAATGGGCCATGATAACAAGAACTGAGCGTTCTCTTATGGCCCGAACGACCGAGGCAGAGAGTCAGAAAAAGGTAAAATATTCAGGTGCCAAGTGACGATCAGAACCCACTCTGTCTTCCTAATTTCGCCTACGGAAAACCTAAAATTGGTCTCGTCCGAAGCTGAATACCTTGGAGTCATTCGAGTCGCGTAGGACGTAGGTAATGCGCCTCTCTTTGCGAGGGCGAGCGGAACTGGCAGTATTTCCAGTGCTGCCCACCCGATGCATCCTGACGAACTCCTCACTAACTCATTCCCTCCACCAATCTCCCCTCTGGCTCCGTCTCTTCAATAGCAGGTCCCCTTCACCACAATCGGCGCCAGCCTCGACTGGAACACACCGTCAACATCAGCTACCATAATTCATTACCTCCTGTAGCAACAAAGGTACCAAAAGTGTCACTAGATAAGCAGGGGGGTTCGTGATCTGCGACTGACTCCGACTAACTACTGACACAAGCAAGAAAATTTGGCAACAAAAGACGAGCCACCCGACGAGCACACTATGTTATGCAAGGCCAACGCCGACCAAGCCATTTCACGACTAAAGCGAAACACTTCATTCATATACTTAAACTCCATTGAGATACTCAAAGAATGGAGATGCTTGATACGGTCACCTCGAAAGTTACCTGCGATGGAGTGGATATGACCTCGGGCAGCAGCAAAGCAACGCTCAGCAAATTTACGACCGAAGCTCTGCTTGGGGAGCTCGGGGAGCTCAAGCTTGTTGGAACCCTAACCAGGCTTTGGCAGTCTGAGTGACAGCCTTCGGGGGTGCACAGCTTCGGCGCAGCTTCTTCCGAGTTGTACTGTTTTTTGGACTCTGGTCGCATATTGTCAACCTGTAGTCATTTGCTTAAAAAAATGGAAGAGCACTCATTCGGGAGGCCAAAAGTATTGTGCAAGTCTGCAAGACCTTCGCATTTTTACATAAAATTCCAAAGATGGAACATTTGCATTTCTGTCTTACGTAGAAGGATTCTTTGTCATCCATTTTACACTTAATGTCCATAGTGTTCTTTTAGGAAGGACAAGGAAGGACATCCCCCCATAACTAAGGTTGTCGCAAAAATACTTTGATTATTGAACCAATGCATTATTGAAGGTGTATTCTTTGTTTCTACAACAATCTAGAAAGTCATTCATCACCACTTTTCGGCCTCCACATCTTGGTAGAATTAACTTTGGAAAGATGCTAGCCTGTAACCAAGGTAGTCATTCAAAAATGATCTGCTTTTTGGACTGATAGGTGCATTCTTCATTTCCACATTGATTTAGAAAGTCATCTATTGGCCACTTGTTGGTTGTAGTTCCTAACAAGGTGTTATCTCTAAATGCCCTATCAACCATTTTGTTTTTATTGCCCAACTAAAAATTTGTATGCATATTCTTCACTATTCATAATTGCATTTTGTAAGAAAAATGAAAATTCTTATTTTGTGAAAATTTGATATATGGTCCCTCAAAGTCATTATAATACCCTCCCAAAAGACAAAAACTTTGACTGAAGAAATCTCAAACTCTGTAAAGTCAAAGTCTTTGAAAATTGAGGGTAGATTAATTTGATAGTTTTAAATAATATCTTATGGTTAAATTTTTCAAAAATGATCCTAAGAAAATTATACTTTCATTTAGGGATTGCAGGGTTTACCTTGAAAGGATGAGGCCAAAAATGATTTGATTTACAAACCAATAGGTGCATTCTTTTTTTTTATAATAATTTTGAAAGTGATCCATCACACATTTTTTTGGCATGTTCAACATTTTTACCTTAACCCCCAAACAACAAGACCTACTATTAAAGTACTTTTTTTTAAATATTTTGATTTCTAGATCAATAGGTAGTTAGGTGCATTAACATTCTAACTTCATTTCTACAATAATTTTGAAAGTCATCCATTAGCCATTTTTTTACCTCTGTAGTATTTTAGAATTCAAATAGCAGTACCTTAAAGAAATGATGTAAGAATTCAACACCTTCTATTTGGCCACATATTGGTTGTACAATTTTTGTTAAAATAAATTAGCAAATTTTAGTGAAAAATATTTTAAGTAGAATTTGAATTATTTGCTACTTGGAGAATATGACTCCCTATGTCTCACTAAAAACCTCCAAAACAACCACAATTTGTTTCCCACTAAAAACCTCCTTTTATTGATTTCGACTATTGAATAAACATTGGCCATATTGAATGACCTTGCGGGAGTTAGTGACAAGCAATCAAGGAGCATTCCTCTCCTAGCAAGCTTAGCCTTGCCTATATGAGGCACCTTGTACTTGTTGCTTCCTCAAATAGTTGTGTTGACAATGGATTTGATGACCACTTGGACGCTATGCTCATTTGTATACAAAGGGGACCAAGTTTCCTAGTTGCATTATTTAGGTTGAAAGCATATAATTCTATAATCTCATTGTTGCCACCAACCTTTAAATCATTAGGAATGACGAGTTGGCAACATTCACAAACGATGCTCAAATATGATATTTTCTACATACATTTTGGATGCCTAAACGATGGTACTGAAGTTGGAGATTTTGCATAGATCTAAAGGATGGCTTACTAACTTTTGAATGTATGTATCACTGGTACAAAGACTAAGAATATAGTTAATCCCTCATAAGGAAGGTTTTTAGAGTTTTTTTAGTGAGGCAAAGGGAGTATAAATTTTTTAAAGTAACACACTATAGGCCCCGTCAAATGGGTCATAGACTCTATAGGAAACAACACATTTGAAACCTTGAAGCAACAAAAGTGATGCATGCATAGAAGCATCCATGAATAGTGTCTTAAGCTTGATAATTTGCTCAAGTTGTTTTAAACATGAGACTTGGATTTTTTACATGCAAATTTGCAAAGGAAAGGTAAATAAAAGAACATTTCATGGATATGAACTTCAAGACCAAGTCATTTTTAAAGGACATGTTATTGTGCTTATAGCAAAATCAATAGCCTTCCATAGTAGAATGTAGATTTGGACTATTCTTTGGATGCTAATGTGACTCTCTCAATTCCTACTCCATTATAATAGTTGTCATTGAAACAGTTGAATGAGACTAAACCATTGTGTATTGAGCAATTATCAAAATTAAACCTTGATACAAAAACATTGGTAAAAATAAAGTGATATATAGTGTGGTATAAAGAAAGCATGCCATCTTTAAGTATTTTAGTGGTTATTAGGAAACAATGTAAAAATATGTTAGTCTATCTTTAAAAGGAAACATTAGAAGTACCCTTCATTTACTTACATCTTCAAGGTATAAATAATCAAATTATTCCAGTGAACTCTTCATTCATGATGGTCTTTGGATTAACATTATGAATACGATTATTTTGGTTTGTTGTTGACTCTATACAAGCAATTGTTTTTGATTGTCTAATGTCTTATTTCGGATTTTTAGTGTTTGTTTTATATGAATATACAATAGACTTCTAATGATGTAACTTTGAATTTGAATTTTATATTTATTGAAATTTAAAAATTTATCACCACATTCTTTTAGAGTTGGGTGGAATGTCCTCATTCCAACAGTTAACTTATTTGTGCTATTTTTTGAAACACCTATTTCTTTTGGTCAAACTAAAAATACTTCAAGACACTTTATTTGTTAAGAAATTTAATCCCTAAAGATCCAAAGGTTTTGGACAAAACACAAGGGTGTTATAAAATATATTTTTTTGAAATTTGCATCTTAGGAGATAATGTAATGCACAAAAGTGGAAAGTATCCATGTAGTCAAAATTTTAAAACTATTTATAGATTTGGTTCAAATGAATTTTGAATTAACTCGAGAATTAACTTAAAATTTTTATCACAAATGCAATTTTTTGTGATTGATCAAAACTGAAGTTTCAATTGATTGTGAAAAGGCATAAGATTTAATGATAAAAACGTCAATACTTTCCATGAACAATAAATTTTTCAACAATAAACAAATATTACTTACTTTGTGCTACTTCTTTAATAATTTTAGCTTGATTGTAGCAATCTTAGTTTTGAATATATTATTAGAAAGGCAACTCGATCTAAATTGAGTTTAAAGAATAAAATTTTGAATTTTTTTCCAGTCAGAAGTTGAGCAAGGCGGATTATGGGTTAAAAGATTGCTTAACTAATTTTCATCAAAATATTGAATGCCATGGTTTGCATTCAATGGATTTAATTAAATTTATCTTATTTTCTTTTGTAACTAAATTGCCTTTAATGTAGTTGTAACTTGCATATTTTGAACAAATTTTTCTATATTATTTTCAACCTTCAAGGCTTCTTCTACGTAGATGAAAACCTAAAAGTTTCAAGAGAGAATATACTTTTGAAGCATGTATAATTCATTTTCATGCCTCAAATATTTTAAGTACTAGTAGAGTCATAAATTATACCATTTTATTTGATAGTTTTTTTTATGCATGTAAGTATTTCACCACATCTATACAAGATCATCTAATTCTTAAATTCCAATTCAAATAGTGAGAAATATATATAAGTTACTCCAACTCATCTTTGAAGTTGGTATAACTGAAGAACTTGTTCACATTGTGTTCCATAAGCAACTTCATGTGGTTATTTAAGTGACTCATATATTACATACTCCAATTAGTCTCTTAGCACTTCAATCCTTTTTCGAAAATTTTCACATTAATATTTTTTTATATCTTTGTGCATGAATATCATTTACTGCAATTTCATGAAATTGGTCATTAAAGAAGGTTGTGTAGTTTCAAGTTTCAAGTATTACATTGGATAAATGAGAAGGTAGTTGGACTAAACAATGCCTGCAAGCCTTTCATTCATCATTTAACCCATAAACACCGTGGAGGATGTTTTTCGGCCGATGAATTACAAAATCTCTCCATGTAGGACAGAAATGCAACTATTCATCCTCCAAATTTTGTGTGAAAAGGGAAGGTCTTCTATAGTAGCTTGATTTCCAGTGAGTGCTTTTGCATTTTTGTAAGCTAACAATTCACACGGTACCAAAACAAATGATTTCCACAATGACTAACTTGTTGTTTAAGGGTATAAATATGGACGTTAGAATGCTTATGGGTTAAGAAGGAGGTTTATTCTATCTAGCCTGAAAGTAAAACCAAACAACTACACTAAATAACCTTGGAGCGTTGTAACGTCCAATTTTTGAACAATAAAGAGATTCATATTCTTCTTTCTTTCTTGTTGTTGCTTGGATGAAAGTCATCCTAATTTGTGGAGATATTTTATCAAGTTCTTGTCCTATTTATTGGTTGGATTTGGTGTTACTAGAGTACATATTTTTCTAAAATTACAAATGTGGAAGTATGTCAAGTGGTTGACCAAGCCAAATTGCATTGACTAGTTCAAAACTAGATTTGCAAAAATGAGGTCATAGATGTAGAGAATACAAAAATTCCAAAAAATCACCATGCCAAAAAAACCTCCTTTCAAATCCATTCCAACAAGTTTTATTCCAAAAATGATAATTTCTTGCTTGTAATCGAATTTTGAAGGAATTTTTAAATTTTCCTTTCAAAATTCATAAATATTGGTGATAGCATTGGTGAATCTAACCATATGGATGTAATCTAAAATTCAAAATCTACAACTTTCATTGTATATCAATTTCAAAATATTATTTCAAATAGTACTTTATAATGATTTTTTCCAAAGCTTTAATTTTGGAGAAGGCTCTGGACATTTAGGGGTTAAGGCTCTATTTATTTAACAATGACTTGCTTTTCAAGTAAGAATCTATGCAAGCTTTCACATACGTAGCCTTTGTCAATGCAAAGCCTTCTGCCCTTTTATCTGGAGCCAATAAATAATAAAAATTGATTCAGTGCAACCCTCCTGTCCAGCCTGCCCAGCCCGTAGCTGCCCAAGCCCTCCAGTTCCCAGTTCCCTGTTCCCTGGTTCCCGAAGCTCCCGTTCTCCGCTGCACAGGAGTGAGTCCTAGACCCTTCCACTTCTTAGGGTTTCGATTTGTTCTGGTCCTGTACTCGTCGCTCCTTGCTCAATTGCACCGATCAATCGTCGCTGTTCTTCATTGCAAGTCCCAATCTTTCATCATGTTTCTCACCAGGTACGCGCACCACCCTAAACCAATTTAACTTCCTCTGCACTCATCGCTCTGTCGCGCTTTCCCCCCCTACATTTGGTGCACTGTGCCCCGTGCATGACAAATTGCTTTCATGGTGTTGTGTAGGAGTGAATATGACAGAGGTGTCAATACGTTTTCTCCGGAGGGTCGTCTCTTCCAAGTGGAGTACGCCATTGAAGCCATAAAGGTGCGAGTCCTCGGTGTTTCCACACCGATGCAGTCTCTTTGCATTTCGAAGCTCTGTGGCAATTCACCGCTATGGTGGTACCGGGGTACAGTGGCGGAGTCATGTTGATTGGGGGATTTCAGATCAAAGGGCACGCCCGATCGTGATTAGGGTTTACTCTCGATGGGCACTATGGAATCCTAATTTGAATTTTTTTTCTAATAATTGATTGGCGTACAGCTTGGTTCTACGGCAGTGGGATTGAAGACCAAGGAGGGTGTAGTGCTAGCTGTGGAGAAGCGCATTACCTCCGTTTTATTGGTAGGTTTCTGTACTTCGACTTCACTGCTATTGGAAGGAGTGCAATTTCATTCGTTTCAATGCGGGCTCTGTACTGAGCTTAGAAATCAGTGATCAGAGTGTTTTGTGCAGACTGTAAATTGCATTTGGTGGTTTGCGAATGAATTTGAATTCATGCTCAATCTCCCGCGGTACTTGGTGGAGGCGGCACGTTTGTGTATTTTCACCTTGTCTTTGTGATGAAGGCTAATCAGCTCTGTTGTCGCTGACCTGTTGAGCTGTGGACTTGTAGGAACCGACCAGTGTTGAGAAGATCATGGAAATTGATGAGCACATAGGATGTGCTATGAGCGGTCTGACTGCGGATGCTCGAACTCTTGTTGAACATGCTCGTGTGGAAACTCAGGTGTTTGCTCTTTGCTTAGGTGTGCTTGCTTCTGAGAGTGTGCTGATATTTTGTATGATCAGGATTGTTTTGGACCCTTTGGTTAACCTGTAAAACCGTAAAGTAGCAGTTGCTGTTCTCTTTTGTAGTAATTGCGTCGACGTTTAGGAATTTTTTTTGCACAACCCCTAAGAACCTGCTAGGAAAGGGAATGTACATTTGGAGCTTTCAAACTGGATTATGTCTTGATGAGGATCCCGACATCAAAATCTTCATTTTTGCAAGTTTTCCTTTTTTCCCATCCCTTCAGGACCTTGAACTGAAATCTTGAAGTATGAGTGACCAAGCTTATTACTTCGTCGAAGAATATACAAAATTACTGGATGCACGCCCTTTTAAGGATTAACCTATAATTATCTTGGTTGTGCAGAATCACAGATTCTCTTACAATGAGCCCATGACTGTGGAGTCTACTACACAAGCCTTGTGCGATCTAGCTCTTCGCTTTGGGGAAGGGGAAGAGGAGTCCATGGTATTTACTCAAAATTTTGCAACTGGTCTAAGTTATTGCCCCGGAGCTAAAGGAACTGTAGTTTTAGTTCTTTATTGGGGTGGTCTGTTGTCGTGATCATGCCCTGAAATCAAGATGTATGTTAATAACTGCCTATTTTATCCTTTTTGGAGGTTTTCCATTCATAGTGTCGATGGGAGTCTCGTATCATGCCCAATTATGCTTTGTCATGAAATAACTACTACCACTATCAGCGTCAAGCTTGATATATCTGAATATTTCTGCTTAGTTTAAAAACATATTTTCCTGCTTTCTTCGTACTTAATGTTAGTTCTTGAAGAACTAATTCTGCTTAAGCAATTCATAAATTATGCGTGAGATGAACGCTTAGGTTGACATCCTCATTTATTAAGGAGATGCTTTTAGGGTTGGTTTTAGGACATGATTGGGTGGTAGTAGGATGCTTTGGAGTTGTTTCAAGATTTTATTTTGGGGTGTTTTTAGGATGTGTTTTGCATGCTCATGGCCCATACCTATGGTCATGTTCTCTGCCTATGGGTGTTTTCATATTTTCAGGGCCAACCACTTTGAAGATCCATAGAAATTACAATTTTGATCTGAAAAACATACTTCCACTCGGGTTTGGCTTATGTGAAATGCACGTATAGGAAACCTAATTGCCCTTCACAGAGGTGTCCCAATGTATTTAAATCGGTAATTTGGGTGGTGATAGATTGGTTACCTTACGCTCTATGCTCTGTTTTGAAGTGACGACTACCACTATCAGCGTCAAGTTCGATATATCTAATTATTCCTCCCAGTATAAATATACTTCATCCTCTTTCCTACGTACTTATTGTTGATTCGTGAGAAGTATCTTGATTATCGTATCAGTATATGTTGCTAGAGGTATGCAGATATCTAAGTTCGTGTTGTTTTGGGGTTGCAGTCTCGTCCTTTTGGAGTCTCACTGCTGATTGCTGGACATGATGAGAGTGGACCATGCCTGTAAGAGAGTCCTCTTTCTATCTTCAATGATACTCCTTAAGGCCTGGTATAATTGTCTTTGATAGTCTCTTTCTTGTAGAGCACAGCATGTAAGTTTTTGATTGTTTTCTCAGGTACCACACGGACCCGTCTGGAACGTTTTGGCAATGTGAGTCCAAGGCAATTGGTTCGGGATCAGAAGGTGCTGACAATTCTCTTCAGGAACACTTCAACAAGGTACATCACTGTCATGGTGTTTCATGCTTGCCGAGGAGGCGTTATTCAGTCCCTCCCCATCAGCGTTTTCTGCATTGGCAACGTTCTGTTTTCATTTTGTGAGGCGCTACTAACTTCCAAAAGTTTGTCCATGATGATCGATCATCTGGACGGTCAAGCTCCTGTGTCTGTTGGTGTAGCCTGTATAGAAATTTCAGTTTCGTGGAGTTCCATTCTGAAGCATGTTCTTCTTGCAGAATATGACGCTGGAGGAAGCTGAGACTTTGGCCCTGTCTACCTTGAAGCAAGTCATGGAAGAAAAGGTACTAATTAGGTCGACCTTTCTGAGCTTCAGCAATCCTATTTGTGTATGCCTCCATCCAGTAATGTAACTAGGTTCCTCTCTTTTCGATGTCGGGATACCCGCAGAACTTGTGGGACTTTAACCTAGGTGACTGACCCACTGGTTCTGTTTCGGCAGGTGACATCTTCTAATGTGGACTTTGCTAAGGTGGCTCCCAAGTACCATTTGTACACGCCTGAAGAAGTTGAGGCTGTTATCCAGCGATTGTAATCATTTGGGTAGATTAAAGTATATAAGCCCTCAGAATGCTGTTTCTTCTAGCAGCATATACGTTTTTCAGAAGCGCTCTTGTCAGATCCTTCACTATTTCTTGGTTATTGTCGACCTAGGTGCAAACTGTCACATCGGTGGCGCTATTTCGACTTCAAGCTATGTGACAGGTGTGGCCCTGATGGTTTGGGCGTCATTGTTCCGTCATTCGTTTGAATGCATGCATTAATTTCTAATTGAGTGACTTTTGAGCTATGGAGCTATGAAGCAGGTTGTTTCCCTGAACTTCTTCAACCCTCTAAGGTAAACCAGCCTATTCCCGTCAACTTCCTATTTCCGACATCTGACTTTTGGCCCCATTATCACCCTGAAACTCATCTAAGTCCATCTATTTTTCTGACAAAATCAGCTCATTAATTCAGCTTGGGTAACGTGTCTACCATTGATTGGTGGATATCCAAGTACTCATAGATACAATCTATGGCGGTAATGGGTTGTTGATCTGACTTTTATAAATTAATCCATGGGCGGATTTGTGATTTCAGGGTAGTTAACTTCAAAAATTCATAGAAATTTCAATTTTCATCAGAAAATTATAATTCCACTTCGGTTTGATTCGTGAAACATGCATACACCTTTGAAAAATAGGTGCCCCCATTGAAGTTGACTCCAACATAGTCAGATTGCAAATCAGGGTGGTAATAGGCTTGTCTACCTTATACCCTTGTCAATATTGTGATTACTGTAGATGTGTGGTTGGCTGCTTTTGTCGTACTGGCTTACTATGAACGAGAATGAAATATTTTTCACCAAATGTACATCACAATGTCTCGTGAAATCCTTACATGAATGCAATAGCAGCAATATTGGTTGCAGGTAATTTGTTTTGCTGTAGAAAATAATGGTCTGGGTCAAGTCGACAGTGAGCACAGTGGGCATTTCAGTGGTTATGGTTGGTTGATGTTGGTCTGATCTCTGAGCCCAATATATATTTGTCTAATTCAAGCGTGCTTTCATGGTGGGTAAAATGTGGCCTTTGTTTGGATTGGGATTTTGGTTGGATAACTTGTGACTAGTAATTCAGTTTGTGTTGAGTCACAAATTATCATATTAAGGTAAGGTAGGCACCCCCAAAATGGCACCTGACCTTAAAGTGCCATCTACAGGTTGTGTACATTTTCAAAATCAGTTATGTACCTATATGGATGGAGCGCTTTCAGAAACAAAGTTTGACCCTTAATAACTTTTGCATATGGTGTCCAAATGCCATGTTCTCTGGTGTGTTGGAACCTCCTTTCACTTGCCAACAAGAATATATGAAAATTTGACCAGTCTAATAGTAGTAATTAGGCTCAGTAGCAAAAAGTGGCGGTTTTGGGTATACCCACTTTAATTGCACCTACCTATGACTGCTTTCTAAATCCAATCCATAGAGATTCTTCCTGAAAATGCTTCTATTCATGAGAGCCTACCGTTGCTTTTGAATGTTATTATTTGTATGAGTTTAAAAATTCATTGTTTACTCATATGATATCCCAAAAATGCATCAGAAAAGAATTTAGAATATTGTACTCAGTTGTTAGGGTGAATAATTAATTGAAGTTGGGAATGTGATTTGATAGATGCTTGAAAATAGAAAGGTTCATTTTTTTTCAGAATAATCATTTTTTAAATAAATTAATATCCAAACAATTTTGACATTTGCTTTTTAAAGTATTTTTTGTTGACCTTGACCACTTGGTAATAAGGCCCAAACAAAAAAACATTAGGGATTTAGTAATAGGAACAATGATCAATTGCTTATTTGAGCTCAATTAGGTGTAGTCAATAAAACTTATAATAAATTCGACATTTTAGTATTGAAGTTTTTTAAAGTAAGAATGTCATAACACCCATTTTTTTAAGTAAAAAGAGAAATAACTCCAACCACTTTAAGGAGTAGTTGGTGTACATGAAGAATTTGTTTGTTTAGAGTCGCATATTGGGCTCCAAAAAGTTGGTTTGAGTGACACCTAAAATATGTATCTTTATAAAAAGGGAGATTCTATACTAAATAATTTTAATTTGAGAAGGGAGCGGGAGTACATTGAGAGTTGGGTAATTAGTTAGAGTTGAAAAAGGGATTTCAATGAAAGTGTGTTTTGAGGCATCATAGCGATTTTGGGCAGCTCACTACAAATGGAATTTTTATTTTTTTTCTTTGAAATTTTCACAAAAGATGCACCCAAAGAGAAGCTTTAAGGCCCAACAATTTTCATAACTTTTGATGACGTGGTCAAAAAGTTATTGTATGATATGTAGTTTTCATTGGTCGGCGGGCAATCCGGGCAGCAAAAAAAACTTCTTTCAAAATCACTTATTTTAAAAATAAAAATTTGAAATTGGTTCTTTAGATTTCTACATACATGGAAAGCTTTGAATCATTTCATTTTGATGAATGAAATGAAAGTTGTGAGGAGTTTTAGTTGTGGGTAGTTTACGGGTAGTTATGAAATCTCTACTCTAAAATATACTTTGAAGTCCTTTATTTTACTCAATTTTCAATATTTAAAAAAAACCTCATTAGGTTTAGTTTTTTATTACAAAATTTCAACCATTTGGATTGGCATTTTTCAATTCCATAAATAAATGGTTGACAATATAGTATTTTGAATCATTCTCTACTTCTTTCTACTTACTATTTGTTTCCTATATGTTGTATAATTTTAAGCAATCTAAATCTTTTCAAGCATGTAGCCAACTTGCCTAGAAGAATGATTCCAAAGAGTAAACCACCATTTCGGACATTTCTTCATACAAATGTGACCTTGTGAAGTGCAGCTGCCTGGTTTTTTGCAGGGACAAAAAAAAGGATTTTTGTCATTTCAAATGCTAATATCTTGCAATCCACACGGTGAAAACTTTTGAAATTTTTTTCACATCTTCTCAAACTAGTGTACTATAAGATCCTATGGTTACATGTGTCCCAAAATATATTTTTTCAAAACTTTGGTACTTGTACTAGAAATGACAGTTTTAGAGTGTTTTTGGTGAAAACATAGTCTCTAACCTTTAGGGGTTAATCATAAAAGTATGATTCAAATTTTGTAAATTGAAATATTTAAATAATTGTGAATGTATTATCTATTATGAAAATCTATGTAGTAAATTTTAGAATGGTTTCATCTCAACAAACAAATGAATATAAAATGAGAAAATTGTCCTTGGACAAGTTTGTCCACTTTTGAAAATTTACAAAATAATTCCTTGAGGAATCAAGTAAAAGAATGAATTAAGACACTAATGGATATCAATCCACCAGTACAACTTTGTGTATACTTGATGTATGTTGAAATCTTGTATTGCATCAAAAGGTTCTAGAATGGTTGCATTTTAAACCCAAAAGGATAGGGATAAATTTTAGGATTTTTTTCAAAAACTACCACTTTTAAAAAATGACCAATTTTTATTTATTTTTAAATTCAACCGCACAAAGGTGTATTAGACTACCATAGAAATGTTTGGATAAAATTTTATAATTTTTTACCAATCAAATTTTAAAATTGCAGTGTTTGAAGTTTGAAGAATAATTTTTTTTTTGGTCATGCCTAATAGGATCAACAAAATTTACTCTTCCTAACGTGAGATTTTGTTCTACACTTGGGCTCAAATTCAAAAAATCATTTTTTGACTTAAATTTAGATTCATAAAAAGAAGCGCAAATTGCCCAAATATACAAGGTTATCTATATTTGGGGAATCAATGTTTTTCTAAAAATATTGTTATCATCACTCATCAAGTTGGATGCCTATACATATATACCATTCCTCCCAAACCAACATCTTCTCTACAAAATTTTAGATAAATTTTTTTTAAAGTTGTTCTTCGTCCGTTGTAGAGCTTTCCATTCATTAAAAAGATGTTTTATGTCCTTATCATCAATGTAGGACAATCTCAAGAAAGACATTGTGCAAACACTAAGTATTTGATGGATGACTTCATCTAAAATTGTAGGATGGAAAAAGAACATTGTTTCATCTAATATTTTTTTGGGAAGTTATTTGCATATATTTTCAGTGAATAGCACTACAAATTCCCTCATTTGGATATTATTGACTTTTTTCAAAAATGCTTAACCCCTAACTGCCTGAGGCACCAGATTCTGGTGTTTCAAAAACTTTGAAGTTAAGTAAAACCCAACCAAATTGCTATTTTTAGTAGTTTATATTTTTGGAGAACTCTTTTGGAAGTCTAGTTTTAGGATCAAAAAGCCAATCTTAAAAATGAAGAAGTATGATTTTTCTATTCAAGATTTTGTGCACGAATACCCATTGCAATCTTGACTTCCCGTAGTGTTGAGAGCTCTTGGAAATGAGCCTCAAATACACTAGATCTTGGAGAAAAAAACATATTAAAAATTCATTTAAAAAAGTTGTAGAATAGATTTTCTTAAACCGTAAATTGATTTGGGTGGTGCATACTAGGCCCTATAACCTCATATTTTTTTAGTGACCAACTTTTCAGAATTGACATGCAAAAAGAGAATTGAAAATTTTCATAATTTTAACACCCTCATAATCAAACATTATAATCTTTCAATCTATAAATAATATTGTTATGCTTTCTTTTCCTATGTGATCTGTAACATGCCTAGTTTGAATTTGTATGGTTACAATTCTAAAGAAATTGGTACAACTTTTGAAAATGTTCATTTTTTGTTCAATTTAAAACAAATTTAAAGAAGCTCCAAACAAGCCTTGGGCATTTAGGGGTTAATCGCCCGACAGATACTATATTTTATCCCGACCTTCTAGGGTTAAAGAATCATTTAAGAACCATGCACTCACCAATTGTGGTCTTTTATCTCTTTCGGATGTAACTATCCGAGCCCTGCTGGAATTAATTTAAGAGTATTTCTGGCTGCTATTGGTTTTGAGTCACACAAGAAATAGTCTAGTTATAGCTGCATTGCTCGGAGCCATGCCAGAATAAATTAAGAGCGACAGTGGAATTAGGAATCCGTTAGAATTATGTACGCCTAGTCGCCTACATCACTAAGATCCCAACTGATAGGTCAAACAAAATCGAGGTTAACCTGCAAGCTTCACGCAAGGCAAACATTGAAGACGACTCTAGGTTGATTTTGCGTAAGTTTTTCACAACAAGCGCCAACTTGTAAAAGGCTTTACATACTTTCCCTGAACCTATAATGCCATCACCATAGGCAATTACCAGGCAAGGACCTGTGCGTACACTCGAAATGCGATTGGCACTAGAGGACAATCATTTGAAGGCCTTACGACAACACTGATCTCAGCTAAAACAAGTTCATGTGCGGCACTCTACGTAGAAGCTTGGGTACAAACTTGGCAGAGCTGAAAACTTCGGAGTGCCGCCACCTTGGATCCTTCCTACAACACTAATGTTAGGTCAAACACGTTATTGTGTGCAGTCCTCAAAATATGTAAGAGTAATAGTACTGGCTTCATACTTCACATAATTGCAGAGCCCAAAAGCTGCCAACCAAAGTTGGCACCATCCGAGTTGCTGGAAGGCTCACTCGAAAGCCCACTGGTTCTCTCTTCGGACTTCTTCCTCCTCCTCGGGAGTGAAGTCGTTCTTGATGTTGAAGGTCTTTCGGATCTCCTCTGGCGTCTTGCCCTTAATCATGTCTGCCACAGTCTGACAGGTCAAATCCAGCAAGTTCTTGATGTTCAGGTAGTTGGCAGCCTGATCATGACATACAATTCCCTTGTTAGTGTTTGAAGTACAATCCAAGTGAGCTCAAATTCAAACTAAATCATTATAATAAAGTTTGGCCCACAGGTGGTAAGATTAAAGAGGTTTGAGAGTATCATCAGTGTGTCAGTGAAACCAACCCTTCAGAACAGTTGTAGCACGGAAAGTTCTTTCAAACACTTACCTTTTGCATTCGCATTCAACTGCTAAGAGAATACGCCGAAAAAGAACATATGACTATACGCATATGTCACTATCCAGAAAGAACAACTGCCGATCATAAAAGAGTCACAATATAAAAGATTCTTCCAGGATCAACATAAAAGAGTACACCACATGATACGGCGGAGATTCCATACCAATATCAAGTCAAACAATGTAGCCTGATCAACCTTCACGAAGTCAGCATCCCACGCCTTGATCTCATCCTCGGGGGTAGCTGGCTTGTCCTCGCTGGTCTTCTGATTCTCTACGTGATATTTGCAGTACTCGATAACCTTCGCCAAGATTTTGCTTGACACGTTGGGCAAGGGAATCGGTGCATCAATGCCCGTATCCTCAATCATGTTCTTCACAGCCTGTGACTCGAATGCCACCGCCTCATCAACCTCGAACATCTCGTCATCGGAGCTCTTCAGCTTCACGCGCTTCTCCGCCATGTTTCGGGTCCTTCTGCATAAATCTTATCACACCTAGTTATTCATAGGACTTTGAAAAAACAGTGATACTTGTAAATGGTGTTTAAAACCGATTAACACGGGAATATAGACAAAAGACAAGCCTACTCATGAAAATGTTACCATCATCCGCGACAAGGCGACATGAGGATAAATTGACGAAAAGAAAAAACGGCGGGAGCACAACTCGCTAACTGGAAGTGTCATCATGACCAGGCATACGTATGTCACCAGAATGCTCTCTGCACACGGACTGGCGTCCGAGCCACCACTCGAATCAGGATGAAACGAAAGTGTCCTTACTAACCCTAGGATACGCAAGTAGATTTTCAATTTACTCCAAATTCGACAATCATGCCAGGGTGAAACCCTAACATCATAACGCACATCTTCAAACCCTTACTACAACGCTTACCGGAAGTTTATATTCCGTTTCTCATTCGAAGATGTTAAAGGAAAGCTCTTGACAAAAAACAGAGAATCCAGACCAAAAAAGAGAAGACGACCGTCTGGCGGCTGCACAGACAACGGCAGACACTCAGGCCACACACACCTGCGTTGGTCGCCTAAGGGTACCTTCGGGACGCTGTAATCTCAGAAATCGAAAGAGCCAGATACTGTAGAAGCGGCCGTGACGTGAGATCTGAGAAGAGAAGTGCCAGACAGAGAGAAACAGTGCGAGAGAAAGAGAGACGCACTTGACGAGAACTGCGAGTGAGGCTGCAAAAGGTTTGAGAGTGCTACAAGGAGACTGGTGTTGCTTGGAGGCGTCGCTTTCAACCGACGCATCTACTTTCATTCATCTGAGATTTCATCCATTCGCTCCTTTTTCAAAAGTTGCTTGAATTGCAGGGGCTGCGGAGTACGGGATGTAAGCTTATATACCGTACACGGGACATGTATACCCTGACCTGTTAAATACAGTCCACCCTCTATAATTGCACATGAATTGGGGGGTACACCCTGACCTGTTTAACCCTAGAAGGATGAGGCCTTGGTGATGAGTAGGTGCATTCTTTGATTTTGGGAAGTCATTTTTTGGACATGTTTAACCCCCAAAGGATCAAGTGTTGATTCAATGTATGCAAGAAATCTTGGGTAGGTTCCTACAAAATTAATTTTGATCGGATGTTCACAAAATTTTGATGCAATTCGCACCTCATTGGAAGGAATACATTTTTTTTCTTCAACTGGGTGCCCTATCAAAGTTATGATGCCCTAAACTTTATGAGCAGTGTGGGCAATTTCAAGCAGCACGTGCAAAACTCTTCTTATAATTTTGAAATTTGGTAGGCATGTAACTTATTTGATACAAGATACAAATGTTTAGAAAAATGACCATATGTAGAGTAAAAATTTCACTCTAGGAGGAGTTAAATTTTCTAGGCAAGGTCAAAAAAAATCTTTTCTTCTAACTTTAAATGTTATAATCCTTTAATCTGCTTGGTCAAAGTTTTTGAATTTTTTTCACACATTCCTATAATAATCTAATACAAATTTACACAATTGAATTTTGGAAAGAAAAAAAAAATCATTTTTTTCTCATTGCCCTATGAAGTGGCATTTCTTTCACAATTTTTGCCCAAAATGTGCCTCAGTTCTTTAGGGATTAAAGATACTTCAATCCATCCAACTATAAGTTTGAATAAATCCATTATAAGAAAAATTCTTTTTTGCCATGTACATTTCATACAATAGTTATATATACATTACAAGTAGAATTTTGCTTGCAATGGCCACATCCAAACTTGTATCTGGAATGGGTTGAGTTATTTTTGTCTTTGACATTTGTTATGGATTAATACAATCTACCTTTTCTAGTTGTATTGAAATTGTGTGAATCAATCTACTATTGTATAGTACAAAATTTGATTGATACTTTGATGGACATATAGATCAAGTCATGTATATATATAACCTAACTAGATTGAAAATAAAAAAGGACCTAAAAATAATGTATATTGTGTGAAATTGTTGTTGCAAGCCTCTATAAGATTAGTTTTGTTTTTAGAGATCCTTGAGGACCAATGAAGTCTATTAAATGATATAGCTTACACTTTGAATATTTAAAGTTTTTATTCATTATAAAAGATTATTTATAAATATTTGAAGTAGAAGAATACATTGTCAATTTAAAATGATTTCAATTTCCTATATTATTTTATGATAATTCATCAAATAATTATAAAATATTTAGAAATTATAATTTTTAGATAGTTTGTATATTAAGAAATATACCACTATTGATCTCTTGGAATTTTTTTTAAACAAATATAGATTTGAAAAAAAAAATCTTTGTATTCATAACATTCATCCATGTTTTAATGATATTTCAGTTTTTTTTTGAAGTTAGGATATTTTTATGATAAAATAAATTTAAGAACTTGAAGCAAAATTAAAGCTTATTAATATGTAAATAGAAGATAAAAAAAACCCTCTTGTTTGCATATGATGATGACCTCGATGTATATTTGAATTTGCAGTAGGTGCAAGTAGGCTCTTGGTTAGAACAATTCATTCCATTGAATTAACAAAGGATCATTTTTATGAGGTAAAGAGAAAAGAAAAAGAAAAAATCTTAAATGTGATTTAAAGATTAATATTATCATTTAAAAAGAATAAAAAACATATTTTAAAATCATTAGTCATTCCTTTCATTGATAAGTCTTAGAACTCAAAGATCATATCCTATAAATTGCACTTTTTACCCTTATAAGGGCTAATCATCTATTTCTAGTTGTCGCTTGATTTTAGAAAATGTTTGTAGATGACAATTCTATTTTGGATTTAATACATAATCAAATGTTGGAACCATGGTCCAACAAATTACAAGACTTCAAGGAAGCCATCAAAAGCGGCATGCATTCATCTAAAATTCAAGTTGGAAAAAAAGAAACAACTAAAGTGATAGCATGACTTATATTAGAACCACCCATAGCTAATCATTTAAGTGACTCCACCTATATTTTAGAGCAGTATGAAACAATGTAAATTTTTTGCCATGTAGAAAGATAGAAATCACGGTACTGTAATTTTTTGGGTTATTTTATGCCTTAAATTGAAATTACTAAGAATTTTGGAAATCAAAAGTTGGTTTGAACCTATACCAATATATAGAGTCTGCCAATTATGATCATTCAAGAACTACTTTCTTGCTTCCTACTTCCTACTTTCTTGCTCACCACTTCGGGACATATGTCATGATCTTATTAGTCCCAACCTTAAAAAGGAATAAAAAACACACTTCAAACTTTGGTTAGAAATGGTTGCAGCCTATAGGTTGGGTTACAAGTTGGGTATAGGTCTCTAATTAGGAATGAATGGTTATATCACAATCTCTTAATTTCCTACATTACTCATTATCAACCAATCACCTAATCATTGATTTATCATAGTTATCACATACATTTCAAACTTAAAAATAAATCTACAATTTTTTTGTTACCTAGAGCTTTAAGTTTGATTTGGTAATTTAAACATTGATTTTAGCCATTAGCAATTAGATCTTCCTAAACATTTTTCAGCTAAAGCCTCTGGACTTCAAATGAAAGCCAATCTGGATTCAAAGGTATAAGGGCAAACCCACAACTGGCTTGCTAAATAGGGACACCAAGCCAAGTTTAGAGTATTGGTTTGAAGAGCACAACCTAACCACTCCTCCTATGCCCCACGACAAACAGGCCAAAAAGGAACGCTAAGTGCAAAATGCAATGTCAAGTCGTTTCTTGGCTTTGATAGTGAATCTACAAAGCTTGTACATTTGTTTTTTTATACTAGTAGGAATATAATAGCTTGCTCTATCTAATTTGTTGGACCTAGACTGGAACTGATTCAAGGGCCAGTTGGTGGTTGGTATGTTGAAAACAACGCCCAAATCCCTTGGCATGGCACATCCAAACCGCACCATTTGCCTCTCCCTTCTATAAATTCTGGCGTGGCTAGGCATGAAATTTCATTTGGCGAATCTATCACGCCCTCAACTCAACTCGAGCCCTCACACTAGCCATGTCTTCCCCCCTTGGCACCCTATTGTGGAGGTGCTCTAACATCATAACAACTACATCAACACCCTTGAAAATGGAATCCACATCCTTATTTTGTATAATATGGAACTCCTCATAAGGTGTGAGATACCAAAATCTATAAAACAAGAGGCACTAACTACTCACTTAGCACCATGCATGCATGATCTCTACAACAAAACATCACACTTCTTTTTGCTTCCACAAAAAAAGATGAAATCTCACAAGTAGTAGAGAATGTAATACTTGAGAATAGGCCAAGTGACCTTCATATTTTTTAAAGGTCCTTTAGATTTACCCTATACAGCGCTCCACGCCTGATTACCGCAGCTACATGCCTAACGGCCCTCTGCTGCGGTCTAAACCCTACTCGTTCCACTATGTAGGGTTTAGCTGCTGCTTCAGAGGGTCACCGGTCGTTCTCAAGGCGATGGCGTCGAGGTCGCCGACTACCCTCGAGCCACATTTCAAGTGGTAAGTCAGATTAGTACTAGAATGACATCGCGTCTCAGTGAGAGAACGACAAAAGTAGGGGTGTCCTCCAAAGCAGTGAGCTCGGTCACAAAATCCAAAACTTCTTGATGCTGAGAAGCAATAGATTGGAGCTCTGAATTCAATGGAGAAAGGAATTGGGCAGCCTGGACATGGATTCACGCACTTTGTCCACAGGATACTCGAGATCCACCATCCCCCCGGCCAGAAACTTGTCATACGAAGCGAGATCGAAGTGGCCATGCCCGCAGAGCGCTGTGACGATCACCTTCGCTTCACCGCTCTCCTTGCAAGCCAGGGCTTCACGAATTGTGGCTGCAATGGCATGCGTCGGCTCCGGGGCAGGAATGATGCCCTCCGTGCGCGCAAACTTCAACGCCGCTGCAGTACTCCGACCATCCCCGCATTGCTCATCAGAAATCGAGATATTGGATTTTCAACATGTTGAGATTGTGTTACTGTAAGGGAGAGGATAAATAAAACTGCTACCGTCTAGCCAAGGAGGTACCTAGGGATGTTTACGTTGTTCAATGCCCAAATCTAGATTTTCTTGCATCTGTTTTATGTTTTCTGGTTAAGGCCCTTCCAATGACAACACTCACTCTCAAGTTCTAATTCCTTGTAAATTAAAAAGATTCTCTTTACAGTTTTGAGGGGTCCGAGTGAACGCTCTGACAACAAAGAACATTTCCAGTGACGGTGGTGAAGTGTCAACCCACCTTCGAAGCATTCGCTTTGTGGAATTGCAATTGCCTCCATAAGGCCCAACTCATAAACGTGTGATACCAGTGGTGCCATACCATGGTAACGAAGACCACCTGCAGCAAGGGAGAGAGCGAGAATCGTGAACAGAAAGTGATTTCAAATAAAAAGATTCTGACCCCGTGTCCTACACAGACCTGTGTTCCCAACAACTCATGTGTTCTTACACTTCATTGGAGTTACTAACAAGGGGTGTAAGCATCACTTGGCTAAATAACTTTTTGAATGGAAATAGGAATTTCTGCTGCTACAACCTCCCACTTTGAAATTGCGTAATAAATTCAGAAACAGTGACAAAAATTTGATCTCAACAGATTTGACCAAAGACCTTCCTGCTGCATTATAGACCTCCCAAAACTCAAACTCCTTCATTTATTAAAATGCAAAGAGTATCCTCTACCTCACGGTTTAATTTCAGAGTGACGAAATGCACTGGGTGAAGAAATGCATGACATAGATGGATTGCGAAGTACGTACCTGCATGGATGGGGTCAGGAATGAAGTCATGGCCGAGTGTGTGCATCTTCATCAAGGGCGTGAGCCCCGACGTGTCGCCAAAATCATACGCGTACACTCCTCGAGTGAGCGAGGGGCAAGCAGCCGGCTCCACTGCCCTGATGACAGGATTCATCTTCCCAGCCAACTTCTCACGGAGGAAGGGAAACGCCAGCCCTGCGAAGTTGGATCCGCCCCCGGTGCAGCCCACCAACAGGTCCGGAGTCTCCCCCAAAATCTCCAGCTGCCGCAAGCATTCCTCCCCGATGATGGTTTGGTGCAACAAGACGTGGTTGAGGACACTGCCAAGAGCGTAACGGGTATCATCCCGAGCCAGCGCGGCCTCCACGGCCTCGGAGATCGCCATGCCCAAGCTTCCTGGAGTATTTGGATCTTTTGCCAACATCGCTTGGCCGACTTTGGTAACAGAGGATGGGGAAGGGTGGACGGTGGCGCCCCAAGTCTCCATCATGGATTTTCGGTATGGTTTTTGGTCATACGAGGCTCGCACTTGCCACACCTGCAGGCAAAACAAATTAAGGGAGAGGATACTGAAACTGATAGGGACCTCTTGTACCATTGAAATAAAATTCAATGCGTGCCAAAACAACAGCAACAACGACAACGTCGTTAGGGACCTGATTTCGTCTAATATTGACTGAAACCAGCTTATACCTCACATTCGAGATCAAACAGCGTGCATGCAAATGCAAGAGCACAGCCCCACTGCCCAGCCCCTGTTTCAGTGGTGAGACGCTTGATGCCCTCCTGGGCATTGTACCAGGCCTGAGGAATGGCCGTGTTGGGCTTATGAGAGCCTGCAGGACTGACACCTTCGTACTTGTAGTAAATCCGTGCTGGTGTATCCAGCAGCTTCTCCAACCGCCGAGCTCTGTCATCAACACAACCTCCAAACTCTGTAAGTCTGGATGTGAGATGATTCCACAGCATTATGATTCAAGTGGATCTTGTAGTTTCAAACATTGCAACTTGAGAGTGAAGTACTGTACAACTCCCCGGCCTAAACCCTAAACCATGGCCCAGTTGTTTGCCATTCCACTTAAACCTAAATTGCCGGTCATGTACCTGAAGAGAGGGCTGGGGCGCCAAAGCTTGTACACTTCCAGAACCTCCTCCGGAATGTCAACGTATCGATCAGTTGTGGCTTCTTGTTGGATGAGGGCCACTGGAAAGAGAGGCGCCAGGTCTTGTGGTTGCAGAGGTTGCAACGTGCCGGGGTGCAATGGTGGTGGCGGTGGCCGCGGCAAGTCAGGGATGATGTTGTACCACTGCCGAGGCATCTGGTCTTCTGACAGCAGCGTCTTCGTGTTCTTTGTCTCTCTCCTAGATTTCAAGGACGTACAATGAACGCGCACAGTATCTCTTCGCCTGCAGAACTCAGGCGACGAGTGGGGCTGTGATCCCAGACCTGCACCAACATTTCCCAAACACATCAAATTCCAAAATCCCTGCACGACAATGAGCAAATCTCCTCACCAATGGAACTAGTAATAAAGAACGTCTGCAGCTCAAACTTGATCAGAGAACTGCACCCATCTGTTTATTTTGTGTCCCATGGTGAGCGCCCCAACTAACATTGAAGCACAGAGTGTAAATACTGTTGTCATCACGCCATTATACTCTAAATAGCTGGATGCAAGATTGAAAAAAAATTGCTCCGGAATAAAGTGCCCATACATGGTAGACTTAAGAGAGTCGCATTCAGCGTAAAACAAAATCAGCCTTAAGTCCACATCTGCAACTTCCAAGAACGCAGAGTTTCCATGATTCAGCTTTCAAGCTGATAACTGCATACGTTTCTCATACGTTTCTCAGCTGATCGAGGAGGCTATAATGTAACTAAGTACTCCCTCCGTCCCAAAATGATCTTCCATTTGGACGTTGTGATGTAGGAGGAAGGGGACTGGCGTCAGTTCTGAGAGCGACTGCAATGGGAATGAATGAAGCAAGCAGAGATACGTTCATTTCACTGACTGAGATGGAAGTCCACTACACAACAATCGAATCAAAGCAGAGTTTGGAGTGGATACCATACTCACCCTGCAAGTGCAATCCGGAGCAGCCGTGCAGCGTCGTCATCTCTTCACCAGCACGTTGAGCAAACCTCTGCAACTGAGCTCTCCTTCCTACGCAATGGAGATAATGCGGAACTGAAGTATATATTTGCTGTGGATGGCGTCAGCTCTAAATCTCCAAATGATGAAGCTCGTGAAGCTCCAGCTATCAATCCTGCGGCGGCAGATCGAGCGAGGTTTCTAAATTCGGCACTTCACCCAGTTTTCCATAATCCCCCAATAATTGAAGTGGAGGGCAGGCTTGGAAGCATGATGCGTGAACAGGAAGGTGTGGACTTCGTGACCTCCCCGCTAGTGCAATCCGGAGCAGCCGTGCAGCATCATCATCTCTTCACCAGCACGTTGAGCAAACCAGTCTCAGTCTCCGCAACTGATCGAGCTCTCCTGCACAATAGCGACTCATTGAAGTGGAGCTCGGCATCAGCTCCAATTCTCCAAAGATAATGAAGCTCGTGAACCTAATTAGGGCTGTCGTAATCCTGCTAGCATTCCAGACGGAGCGAGAACCGTGCCATAATTAATCATCTGCATCAAAATACAAAGTGGTTATCCTCAATTCATATAAAATACAAAGTGGTTATCCTGATTTCTTTCAAGTGGTTATCCTGATTTCTTTCAAGTGGTTATCCTGATTTCTTTCAAGTGGTTATCCTGATTTCATATATTTTGTTTGTTTATTTTATTTTATTCTTTAATTTATTTTTAATTATTATTTTTTTTGTTGATCTTGTTTATGGGTAGGATACGCACTAATTGGTGTTTTAAAAAACATCTAAATTGACATCTCCAAAACAATAAACTAAAACTAAAACCAATTGCCATGTCACTAAAACCAACTTCCATGTCACCAAAACCAATTGCCACGTTATAAATCAACGGGGTCCAAGTAACAATCCACGTCACTCATTAGATGGATGAAAAAATATCCCACGTGGCACTGCCTGCCCATGTCGTGCTTATGTGGCAGTGACTTGTCTGACATGTGGTGCATTTAGGAGAGCTTTAAAGACTACATTTTTGTGACATTAGAAAAAAATGACCTACAATCTTGCATGTTTTTTGTGATTTTTGCACATTTTTGGCCCGTCGGTTATAACAAATATTAGGAGACATCTATGTGGATTACTTGCCATCTTGTGGAACGCTTTCTCACATTCTTAAAGACATTTTAAAAACTTGGGGTTTTCATAGTACAAATACCAAGTGCTAGCCTGCTAGGCTCACGAAGTTGGTAGGTGAAATTCAAAAGCAACAATTTTTCAATAGACTAGCTTCTTAAGTCCCAAGACCTTTTTTATTTTATTTTTCAAAAGCTACTCAGAATTGCCATTTCTATTGCAAAGAATAAAAAACTTAAATTTTCTTTTTTTGCATATATAATTGTAGGATCTTATACTAGACTAGTGTAAAAATGTGTAGGAAAAAATTTCAAAAACTTTAACTAGGTAGATTGCAAGATATTTACATTAAAGTGAAGAAAATAATTTTTTTTGCACCTTGTTTGACTAGAGTTTTTGGCTTTGAATCTTCTTAATTTAAAATTTTTACATTGATGATTTTGAATTTCTAATTGTTTAAGTTAAAGAATTGAATTGAAAATCTTGAAAAAAAACTCAAAAAACACATACTAAATTTTTATTCATTAAAAAATTGTTAAATAGAAGTAGGATCAAGAATAGAGAGAAAACTAAAGCATTAATAGCTTTAAGATGGAATTGAAAGACACTAATCTCAATGCCGAGATTATTCTAGCAAAAGATCTTAGCCTTGTGAATTCTTATTTTTTTACTTGTGAAAATTGAATTCAAAAATGAATCCTACAAAAAGATTTTATGAAGATGTTTTGATTGCCTGGAAAAAAAATTGTTTATAACTTCATATAACAAATCTACATGAAATAAATAAAAGCTTCCTATGTAGATGAAATACATGATACTATTGATGAAAATAAAAAATTTATAAAATGAAAAATAATTATTTTTTTGGGTTTCTTTTTTTTTGCCTATTGAACTAAAATTTGGGCTTTTGTGCCATAACTTTTGCTCCCAAGCACTAGTGCATTATACTACCGCATTATAAAAAACTCATGTCCAAGGAAACGGATTTTGCTCGACATTCAATGTAACAACCCCTGTTTTTATGTCAGCAATGACATCCAATGTAACATCTTTATGTTTTATTCAACATCACTATTGACAAAAGAAACTTGGGTTGTTACATTGGATGTCCAACAAAATCCATTTGCTTATACATAAAAAAAACACTAGTTTTTTATAGTGCCGAAAAACTAATGTGTTTTTCTATTTTTACTAAAAGTTTCAGAAAATCCCAACAAATATTGAGACCATAGTAGCTTGCCCAAAATCCATTTTGTCCTCTAAGGGGACAATGGAACTTTAGAGGCTAGGAAGTTGCAACACTAGGACCTCTTGCTTTTGGAGGGAGCAAAAGAGAGCCCTTAGTACTGGTTAACCACTAAATGTCCAAGGCACCAAATTCTATTGTCTATAATACTTTGTAGCTAAATAAAACCTTATTAGGTTAGTATTTTTAGTACTTTATATTTTTGAAAATTTGTTTTTGAAGTAGAATTTTAGCATCAAAAATCTAATTTTGAAAATGATTAATTATGATTTTTTTATTCAAGATTTTGTGCAAGGGTGTCCATTGTAAATCTTGATTTTCTAGTGTTGAGGCTGTTCTTGGAAATGAGCTTCAAATACACTACATCTTGGAAAAAAAATCATTTCATTTAAAAACATTGTAGAGTAGATTTTGAAAAGTTGTAAATTGGAGTTATGTATGTTATGCCCTTTAACCCCTAAAGGACCAACATGTGTTTTTTGGCAACATAGAAAGTTTGGACATGTACAGTCGGGAACAGCCGTACAGGGTCTTTATGACCTTTTTTTGCAGGAAGAACTGTAGTAAAATTTCAGGAACTTCAAGAAGGTATAACTTCCTTAAAAGTTGTCCAAATCTGAAATTACAAATTGTCTTGGAAACATACACAAGCGTAATACATGATTTGGTGAATACAAAAATGAAATTTTATAAATGATAAAAGAGTTTGGCTAATTGCTACATCCTATCTACCACCTAGTACTTCCACCTCTTGCCAAAATCACCGCTTGGATTCAATCGAGCATACTTGCAATAAGTGTTTGCAATTGCTCCATGGATACTTCATTCCATACTTGTTCAATGATGTCTATCATTTCTTGCTTGTTCGGCTGGTGGTACTGGCGTAGCAAATCTTTGAGTATCTTCCACAAGTTCTCAATGAGATTTTGATCCAGTGAGTTAAGAGGCCAAATTAGCTTTTTTATACCATAAGCTTTCCTCCATTCATCTGGAAACTTGCCATGATGGACTGGAGCACCATCTTCCATAAGCGTGAGCTGTTGGAGATTGTCATGCATAAAGTAAAAGCCGTTCAATGTGCCTTCATACACATTGTGAACAAAATCTGTTGTTGTTCTTTTCCCTTCCGGCATTATAACTATAGGGCTTTTGTCAAAGCCACTGAATGCTCCCCAAACCATGACGGATGATCTACTAGATTTAAAGGTAGGTGCAAGACAATGCGAAGCATATGCCTCATGAGCTTTTCGCCACACTCAAATTTGGCGAGAAGTTTTTCCTAGCTCAAATGAAGACTCATCTGTCCAAATCACTCTTTTCCAATCTTCTACTGTCCAATGACGATGTATTCAAGCAAAATCTAACCTTTTTGTTTGATGGGCTATGTTTTTATAAGGCTTCTTATGTGCAATTCTGTTTCCAAAACCCAATCTATGGATGTATTTATGTATGGTATTGTGATGGACATGAAACTTATTGGCAAGCATGGCAAGAGTTTATTGGCGGTCCCCATGGATTGCTCGACCCAAATCACGTTGTGCATGTGCAGACAATTTTCGAAGACATCAACCTGATTTTTTTGTTTTTAAGCATCCAGTTGTTTTCTACTTACTTAGGACAGTAGACATCGTGGTTCGAGGCATTCCCAATAATTATGCTATGTCTTTAATCTTGATACCAAATTGTCGCATACGAACTACAGTAGCCCTTTCATCATCTTTTAAAGTACGAGTTCGCATATTGATTTGATGAAAAAACCACTAATTCTATTAGGATTTTGAACTAGGACTAAAAATTCCATTAGAAGAGTTGAAGATTCATCATGAAAAGAAGAGTTCATAAACTCTCACCTGGAGAAAGAATGGTGTCGAGTCGTGCAGATTAACCCCAACAGCTTTGAACAAAAGCATCTTTGATCAGTCACCAACAACACACTAGCTTCCAGCAACATGGACCGAACAGCACCAGTGGAACAACACTAAGTAGGAACAGACAGAGCAGGAGCAGTAACAGAGATCCGTGACAGAATCCAAGCTAAATTAAACTATAATTGTTGGAGGGCAGGCAATGCCCACACCGCGCGCGGGAGTATAAGCCCCCTCCTAGAAAAAAAATGTCCGATCGAGGAAACTGAAAGCAAGCAAGTATGCGAGGCCGTGCAATAGCGGACACAATAAGGAAAGTGAGGGTAAAATTGCAAGGCGGAACGGTGTGGGAGGAAGAAGTGCGAGCGCTCAAAATTTATGTTGAGATGGTGCTGAGAACATGGCAATGCGCATGGACTGGCTGTGCAGTCTTCGGCATGAAGTAGCGATGTGGAGGATGCAGCCATTGCCGTTGCGGTAGCTGCCAAAAGCCATTTATGTTTGCTCTAAATGAAGGCTCCAAATTGGCAGTGGCGGGAGCAACAATTCCAAATAAAAGTACTAGTTGATGTAAGCCTTCCATGTGGATAAACCTGCAAAATTTTGAAATCAGTGGTGGTGTATTCCAGCTACATTAAGCGAGTAAGTGAGGACATGCTACCAATGCAAGAAGGCTAGGAAGGCAAAAGGTTGTAAAGACCCTGTACGCGATTGTGCATGTGATTGGAGATTTGCATATTTCAGGCTGAAATTTTAGTAAGAGGTGGGGACAAAGAATATCTTTCATATGCACTAAATTTTATGGCATTTGGAAATATGAGTAAAAAGTTGTGGCCTAGTATGCTACTTTTTTTTGTTCCGTAAATGAGCAATCCGGGCATTAAAAGAATCATTTTTTTCATGAACATAATTTGAAAATGGTTTTCTAGAGTTATATATATGCGAAAAGCTTTGAATCATTCCATTTTGATCAATGAGTCAAAAGTTATGAGGAGTTTTAGTTTGCATGCAATTATGGATTATCTACTCTAAAATAAACTTTGAAGTCCTTTATTTTACTCACTTTTTAATATTTTTGGAAATAAAATAAAATCATAGGATGTAGATTGTTTATTACAACATTTCAACCATTGGGATTGGCATGTTTCATATTCTTAACAATTTTGTATTTTGAATCATTATCTACTTCTTTCTACTTACTATTTTTTCCTATATGTTGTAAAATTTCAAATGGTCTGAAAATTTTCAAGCATGTAGCCAACTTGCCTTGAAGAATGAATCTAAAGAAGCACCACCATTTTTGACATTTTGTTCATATAAATGTGAGCTTGTGAATTGCATTTGCCCTTATTTTTGTAGGGCCAAAAAAAGGATTTATGTGAATTCAAAAGCTCATATCTTCCAATCCACGTGGTGGAAATTTTTTCAATTTTTTCCACGTGTTTTCAAGTCAGCACACTATAAGAGCCTACAATTACATATGTCCAAAAAAAAAAATCCCCAAAAGTTGGTACTTGTACTAGAAATGATAGTTTGGGAGCATTTTTGGTAAAAACATAGTCACGGTTCTTTAACCCCTATTGCAAGTTGGAACCTACCATACGGAGACCATACAGACAAGATATAAAATACAAATAACATTTACGGTAGCATACAGGGTTGTACAAGGCCAATTTTTCTGGGAGCCATACAAGAATGACAGGGAAGCATGTTGTGAAAGTTGCATAATTTTTGAGTAAGTGAAGCATTGTGAAACATTTTCTTGTATAAATGCAACATTGAGGAATGAGGTTGTGAAATGCAGTATTGGGAGATCGCAAGCTATGGAATGTGCAAAAGATGTAAGAATAATATGCCAAAAAATTGTGCTATTGCTCCTTGCAAATGGCGTATAGCCTAGGCAAACACAATCGCATTACATCATCATACAATTTTTTTGAAATTCTACAACACACAATACCTCCTGAACTTAAGAAACAGTAGAAGTGTATAGAGGCTTGTCAAGCATGTGATACAAAATGGACGGCAACGTCGCTTTTGGGACCGCCGTGCAACTACCATGCATACTATAAGACAAGCGCTAGCCGGTTTCAAGGTCACATCATGACAACCTCAACCTGCATTTGTATTGCACTTTTGCAGGACGCATCATGCCAGATCCAACTCAACCAATGACACGCCAAGAACTAGCTAGATAAAAAACGGTTGATAAGAAGTCTACATGGTAGGAAACCGCCTTCAGTTGAATGAAAACCTATAGGGCTATTGATCAATCATCTCGTAGTTTTCAGTTTCGGGTGGAGCATGACATGTGTGTGCTTGTTCTTTTTTGAGCAATTCTTTGCTAGGAGTGTTATTTGAAGATCATCACTAAGAGTGTGACAACCAGTAAGCAATTTGCCCACTTGGTTTCTTTGAATTTGTGACAATTTGTTTGGTTCGGTTTCTCGCAATAGTGATTTAGTCCTTTGTAATCGAGTTGTTCAGAGCTGTTTTGGATTTTATTTGGATTTAGCAATAACAAGGCTATGTGGTGAGGTTTGAGGAGGACGTTTTTATTGTAATTATATTTTGTAGTAAGGTTTCTCGCATACAGTCATTCGGTCCTAGGTGAGTCATAGTCTGGTTTTTCTAGTAGTTTGGATTTGAAACAGCAAAGAATTGTGGTATTCCTTCTTTGTAGTCGCCGGAAGTATGATTACCAAGGATATAACCATTGCCACTTGATGTTCCTAATCTTAAAGAATCTCAAAATGGATTTTCAAAGGGATGTGACCATTGTCACTAACAAAATTTTGGAGATTCTTGGGAATCTCATGTGGCACCCCTTGATATTTCACATATGCAGACACGTCACCCAAAGTAAAGTTAGAAACTTCTGAAGTCATATTCATTTGTCGTATCCTTGATGTTCACGCTTAAAGCTCTACCCCCAAACTACTATAGGTTGGTTTTCGGCTAAAAAACAAGAAGATAAATACGAGGTCAACAGCTACATCTTAGAAAGTACAGCTATTTACTGCCAAAAATTTAGGAATTTCAAGAAATTTAGTATATATAATAGATTGAATATTGAAGTCTATCAACAAAATTGAGTATGTCCAGTTTCTACATTCTTGCATTTTGAAGTCTTGCTAGATAATAGCCTACATAGCATAATGTTTTAGCACGTCAAAATACAATGTATAAAAAAGTACGAGACCAAAAAAATTGTAACTGAAGTCTGTCTATATTTGTTTGGTAGACATGAAGCTAACATCTAGAGGGATACAACTGTCCTAGCATGTATGGGGACACTTCCGTACTTGTATCGCTCAAATTTGCTTTTTCAGGGGTCTTGAATCTTTCTTCATGGATAGCCCACTTACAATATTGACGCTGACCTTGCAATACCATATTGAATTAGAGCTTGCCTGCAACCCACCTTTGTTTGGTAATCCTTTTATGCCGCTCAATAAAACAATTCCTCGGGCACATCGTCACATACCCACATCCAACACAGAACCATCGTAACCTCTTCTTGCATTCTGAGCACTTCCTTCTCAATTTCCCAAATGTTAATCCATATACAGGTAATGGGCGACGGTTTGACGAAGCCACAAATCTAGCTACTAAATAAGCCTCAATAATTGGATCAACTAAATGGTGGCCAATGGCTAAATTGAATTTCATATGAGATAAAGCTGCTAGCCCTAGATCTTCCATCTGAGATAAATATATGATGTACATGTTAACCAAGGATTGATCTAGAATAAAAAACAAAATTTTGTGCCACCATTTATAGATGGCAAGTTGTGTAGAGTAGGAGATACGGAGTTGATCAATGATGTCTACTCCACGCATCATCTCCTGATATTGCAGATGTATTGGACTTGATGGTACTACAAACCACCGACAACTTCCAGTCTTCAATCTACAAAGTACACTACACTGTAGTTGCCAAGCATCACATGCAGTGCTAAGCAAGTTTACAATAACAGAATCCTGCCAACTTACTACAACCATTTGTCTATGCAAGTGAACTTGAATGACCGTAGAACCCCTATTGCCAACAGGGTCAGATGCTCTACCCAAACCAGAAGACAAAAATCGTCTAGTCTTACGAACGATTCTTGTAGCCTAGAAACCCCTCTCCAATAGTTCATGAAACAACGCGACTGATCCAAACAAATTATCAACAACGACTATATGACCCCTCCCTTGAATACCAGTTACAAGTCTCATTACAACAAAATAACCTAGGCCATGTGGCCCATCCCCCATACCCTTTCCCATGTAAACCTCAATTCTTGCCACAAACCTATTCTTAGAACTAGCTAGACACCAACATTTTATCCCAAAATGCGTCGGTTTAGCAGGCATATACTATTTGATCTGACAATACTTTCCTTTATATGGTATGATTAGTTCATCTACAGTGATTTCTTGTCCCAAATTGTAGATTGTCTCTGAAACAGCCACAAAATGGTCAATTAGCCATCGCAATTTAGCTAGCGGATCAAAATTAGGAGCCTCAGCTGGTTTAGTAACATCATCATTGTTGACTAGGTGTAGACTATGAAGAATTGCTTCCCATGTCTCTAACGTCATGACTTTGCTGATCACAGGGCAATATAATGATTTCTGGCTTCGCATCCAATAATTCCGCATCGAAGGTAAGCGTTTGATATCCATCAATACCGCTCTCCAAGACTTGAATTTTGGCAATGTAAGTGGAACCCATTTTGTACCTGCTTTAGTCCTACCGTTTTGCTTTGGTAAGGGTGATTTGGCATAGCGGCATGTTTCATCCACAATCTTTTGCAAGATCGTGTCTGGCCAATAAAGATCCCAAAGGGCTTGCAATTTAGGAAGTTGGTTTGATTTTGGCAAAGTTGGTCTAAGTAGGGGTCCGCTAAAAGTATCTCAACTACCAAGCAAGGTAACTTTTGGAGAATCCCAACTGGATTTTTGATAATAACTTTGTAATTGCATATCATCTAAGTGCACGGCTTTGTATACATTAGGTGTATAAGACCACTCTTCAAATGCAAGATTGGTTGGATTATCAAGCACACTTTCTGCATTACCCAAGTTGTCCTTGTTACTACTGGAGACAAAATCATCGAAATTGCCGAGCCACTTTGATCCATTAGAGAAAGACTCGTCATCGAGATTTACTACAAAATTAGAAGTGATTATATATTCAGGAAGAGTCATGCAAACCTTGGGCAGTGGCGCTCTTGCAGTCGAGTCTTCAGTCTCCAACCCCAACTTAGTTGAATATTGCATTTCTGGAGCTAGTGGATCGTCATCTATATTGTCCCCTTCATTGACATCTTTGTAGTTGTCACCCCATGTCCATTCTTCGGCCCAAAAAGTTGTTCAAATGCTCAGCCTCATTCCTTCTTGGGTGAGTAAGATCGTATTGCCTATACCTGATCTACAGGGGTTACAAGCAATAATTTCTGCCTCAGAATTCTTCTGCTGGGACACCCACCCTATTCCATGTCCATGCTTACTAGTAGCCGCTGCAATATGAGGCCCATTAGCAATCCGGCAATGCTCTTCGGCAAGGTGTTGTTCTCCATATCCACCCCCAAATTGCAGATGATAATATGGTCACTAGTTCCTATGTTGTTATACTCTGCTACAACATTGTCCATGCACCAAGACGGTATGTAATCAAAGGGAACGATTCCTCAGTCAAAATGCGATTAAGAACTAGGACTGCCCAACCTTTCTTCTTGGTGTTCCAACCCTCTCTTCCTTGTACGCCTTGCACACTATTCAAGCGGTCCTCATCTTCTCTGCCTTGCATGCACCCAATGTTGTGCTGCAATTCAGGAGCGGTTACATTCATGTCGCTTTCACTGTTATCTTCCTCTAGGTCATCTAGAATATCTTGAATCGCGTTAATACACATGTCTTCATCTTCCTGCAATTCTTTAGCTTGTGCTCTCACTCTTGTTAATGTTCCTTCAGCCATTTTGTTTTGTTTAATAGCCGGCGTAGTCCAATTTTTGGGCCGCCTTTTCTTCTTCTTCTGTACCTTTTTGCCTTCTGATTGAACAATCTTCATCTCCTTTTGAACTTTGCTTGGCTCGCTTAGCCCCTCCATAGTCTGGCTGATTTCTTGTGTAGCCTCTTGCTGTGTCACTATCACACACTGCATCTTTTTGGAGGATCTTGGCTTCCGTTGGCGAGGCTCTTTTTGAAGTGGGAGCACATCCCTTTTCTTGTGTTGCCTCTTTGCTAGTACTTTCTCCACATCCTACGTTTCCTACAAAATGCATCAAGAGTCAACACAATTTAGTGGCAATATTCCATTGAGTACTTTGGGGTGGTTTAGGCCGCTTGGCTTGAAATTAAAATCTATAAATGTACTAGTTTGTGGCCTGAAATTAGACCTTTGAGATTATATATGTCCCCATTTGTGGACGAGTTTGTGGAATATTGCCAATTTAACAAGAAATTTGTTTGATCACTTTGATGCAAATGTAGAACCTAAGAATAAGAAACGACAATTTCATTAAATTGGCCATATTCCACAAATGGTCATTGGCAAAGAATGTCCAACTCTTCATGACTTTGCTGAAGCATCCCCTCCTAAACCGAACCTACCAAAAAGTCTTCAACACACCAGACGTGCAACATACTCTTACTAATTCTAGGCAATTATCGTCCTCAGGGATCCGCATGTTAGAACTCTCCAACTTCAACCCTAAACCCCTTATTTGGCAAACTGAACAAAATTCCAGGAAACAATATACACGAGCATATGAGATCACCCTTTGATGCAATGATTTTGTAAATCTTGAAATTGCAAACCCCAAACCCTAACGCCAAGCAAGACAAGACCTCAATTGCATCTACAATTGCACACCATATAAATTTGAATACCTGATAGATGGTGGCTTAAAGAACAAGTTCCCACCCTTGCATGCCTTCTGTGACCCTGGATTGCGCTATCGCCGGTGGTGCAGATTGGCTCAGTACTTGGGGATTGCCTTGCCCCTTCTGTCTTGCAAGTCTCTTTATTGCTTATTGGTGATGGAAATACAACTTCTCTTAGCAGTCCCACGACAAAGTTAGGAAATTTACGGTGTTCTTGCCAATATAAAATCCTGGCTATGTGACGATACCAAAGATATTGCAGCCGCTCTTCTTGCCGGAAAACCCCCCACCAATTCCAAGAACTTGGACGTGGTTCCACAATCAAAGTTGCAGGGGTCAATAATTTCTCCAACTTTGCATAGCCACTCTCACTAATGCCTTGCACCCGAGCCCACTATTGTATGCTCCTCCCGACGTCTATTCTATTCTCTACCTCGTCAATGCCACTGTCACCCATGTAATCAATCTGGGTTGTAGACAGATTGCTCAACCTAGTTGCCAAAGTGAACGTTGCTTTCAATTCCCTCAAATGAATGTTGCTTCTCTCGTGGCCATCTCGCGTCTTATATATTGCCATCCTTCCCGCTCACCATGCAAAAACAGTGTTCAAATAAATGTTACAGTCGTTGTTGTCTCAACCCTACCGATCTCCATTCTTATCTAAAATCCCTGGCACAAGCAAAGAAGACTAAACACTATAAGAAAACACAGGAAAAAAAAATGTCAAAATTGACGTTTTTTTTGACGCGCTGACGTCAACTGTGATGTGCTAAAAAATCCGTCAAAATGGACAAGCCAAAAACGCGGCCATGAACGTGGGCTTGACGCCGCGTCAAACCAAAAAATGCGTTTTTTGACGCACGTCAGACTTGACGTCAAAATTTTAGCATGGGCATGCCATGTCAGCGGATAGCGACACGTAGGATCACTTTTCATCCATGACGTGTCCTCTGATGTGGACCCCTTGGAAATCTGACGTGGACTTGGAAGAAAAGTGACATGGCATGCCACGTCAGCATACTTTCAAAACATTTAAAATTTTTGACTATGTTTTTTGAAACATCGATTTTGACATCGTTTTTGATGTTTTTTTGGACATCAACTGGAACAGACTGTAGTAAAGTGAATTGACAATAATTAATTAAAATTAATTAAAATTAAAATGAACAAACAAAATTACTGAATTCAATAAGAGAAAAAAAACTTACCCATTTACCTTAAAATGGCCGAATGAATGAATTACTTCATTGAATGTAAAAATGAAGGGTGGAGAAGATTTATTTATACTAAAATCCATGGTTGTCTAAGGTGTGACAAATGATATGGGATAATTTGAACAAGGAACTTGACTTTGGATGTTGTTTTTGACATGTTGACGTTGTATTTGACATTTTCTTGACGTTGTTTTTGACATTTTCCTCACGTTGTTTTTGACATTTTGCAAGGATGTTGTTGTTGATGTCATGCTGACGTTGTTTTTGACATTCTACAATGATGATACTTCTTTTTTACTTATCCCATATAGTTTGTCAATCCTCCTACCACCCCATTAGTATAAAGAACTCCTTTTCTTCATCCATTGTGCACATCCATCCACTTCTTTTTTTTCAAAATATGCCACGTGGTTGCCTTTTTCTTAAATTTTTTTAAATTTGGTCAACATTTTAGCATTGACCATATTAATTTCACTAATTCATCCATAGCCAAAAAATTTGTTTGCTGACGTGGCAATCTTTGTTTTTTTTGACGTCACAAAAAACAGACCTAATGTTATTTTAGACATAACTTTGAGCAACGCATCGGAATTGACATTCATCTGGATGTTGTTTTTTGTAACTGTGTCACAATGAACGTCACGCAAAAACGCGCATTTTTTCTCGTGTTTTTTGAAAACAAGTGGACGTAAAAAAAAACGCGTTGACGTCACAAAAAACATCGCGCGTTAAAGGAAAACGCAGGAAAAAACGTGGTTTTCTTATAGTGAAAATAATGGCCGCAACATAGAATTATGTGCTTTGAGTGCCTAATAGATCCCTAAATTCCCTAGTCCTCTAAATCTTGTACGTGGCTTGTCACTTTCACTTGTCGGCCGCGGCACTGGCTCATCCGGTAATGTATACAAAGTGGTACAAGGTGGCCTCGACATTGCTTGTGTACATATGCCATGGCTTTAGCTATGTACGTTTTGGCAGAAATACGTACAAACTCATGTTTATAGCTCTATAGCTTTTGTTTGGTGATTCCAAATATCTCTCAAAAAATTCCTAATTTCAGAACCCGTGCAGAGGCATATTTTTCATGATGTAACTTATTGAAAATACAATCATATTAAGCCTAAAAATGAAGGAAATCTGAATCAGTAGACCACTTTCAAGTCTCTACCTGCATTAGAGGTTAAAGATTAACTTCATATTTTTTGGGTGACCAATTTTTATATTTGACGTGTGAGAAGATTGAAAGACTTCAAACCACTTTCATGGTTTTAACACCCTCGTGATCAAACATTATAATCTTTCAATCTATAAGTGATATTGTTGTGTTTTCTTTTTCCATTTGATCTCTAACATATCTAGTTTGAATTTGTACGGTTACAATTCTAAAAAGATTGATAAAACTTATGAAGTTGTTGGCTTTTTGTTCAATTTAGAGCAAATTCCAAGAAGCTCAAAAAAGGCCCTAGGCATTAAGGGATTAATAAATATGTTATGTCTGAAACAACTTGGATTGGTTTTTACTTGTGTAGGTAAACATTCTTACCCTACAAAATCATCATTTGATTCAACCAACTCCAGTTCTTGCATTAACTAATATTTCCATTATAGCTGCATCTAGGGAGTCATACCTTAAGGTAGAGCCACCCATCACCGACTAGCACCGTGTCGGCAGTCAATAGGGTGGCAAAAATGCAGCAAAGGCTAATACTAATTTCCAAACATGAATTCTTGATTTCCTACCATTAATTCCTCTATTCTTTTCATGACACATCAACTTAGTTTGGCGTGCCAAAGTGAATAAGAAGTAGTCTCTTAAATGAGCAATTTTGGAATATACTACACACTAGACATGGGTCCAATGCAATTTTTGCCTTCTAGAATTCACTGTAAATTCACATCAATTGCTAAAATTACAAAACTTTTGGCAATCTGCCTCATTTCTATCTATGCACTTGTGTAAATATTTCCTTTGTCTTACTATACTTCACATCATGTCCACATTTGCTTATTCAATTGATTATGGGTGGCCACACCTTAACCCTTAAACAACAAGCTGATCACCGTGGAAACTCTCTGTTTTGGTATAGTGTGAATTGTTGGGTTAAGAAAATGCAAAAGCACTCATTGGAAGTCCTATTGTAGAAGACCTTTCTTTTCTACAAAAAATTTGGAGCTTGAATAGTTGCACTTCTATCATGTGACAACCTCAAGTGCATTCTCCGTGCTCACTTCTTTGTCACCCAATATTAGGGATAGTCACACCTTCTTCATCCGCACTTGGAGAATGGAGACAAGGCGGCTTAGGGTTGGCTTCAAGTTGGCCCTCTGTGATAGAATATTCTTAAATCTTAACCAGTTATATCTTCCGCACACCCAGTCTTCACCTCCGGAGGTGAAGAATGGAAGTGGTGAAGACTTGTTCATTTAAGTATATTTTCCATCTTACGTTGTCCACCACCTTCATGTTCATCCTATACTCCACATCAAATGTTGGCCTTCGATTCTCTACTCTCGTTCTCCAAACAACTTTTGGGGGTGTCACACCTTCTTCACCTACCATAGCTCCCCATTGACTCTTCCAAACCCTCACAAACTTGTCATTTTCCATTCTCCACCTGCCTGGGAAGAAGGTGTGACTACCGCTATTGTCTCCAACAGTACTTTGTAGGTTCGCGAATGGGCAAACCTGGACCTTACCGAGCTTGCGCTGAAGGCCCTGACATGGATGTTTGTTTGAAGGAGGATTGGAAAGCGCGAATAGCACGTCCAATAGCTGAACCTTCCTTGCCACTTGGCTTGGATTCCTGACAAGAGAACAAGAAACGAAAGGAGAAATCGATTCAGGTTGATGGCTCTGATAGTGATGAGGTCGAGGAGGTCAAGGAGAGGAAACGACGTCGTGAGTCGAAAGAAAAGAAATGAAAGGAGAAGCGAAAGTCCAAGGACTCATAGAAGCACTTTAACAAGAGAAAGAGGCGGCGTTGATGGCTTTTGTAGACTCTACCGAAGATAGCATTCACTCTTTGTGTCCATAGAGCGCAACTAGTAGAACTATCCCCAGCAAAGTCTTTATTTATGTGGGTGTTTGGACGAGGAGTTTTTCTTCTTTGAGGCCCTATGGAGAAGTTAGGTATCAAGGTTGGCAATCTGCAGAGATAATTTGAATCAAAGTCGATGCAACTTGTATATTTACGGTGGAGATGTTACGATCTGGAATTAATTTCCATTTTCAAAAGACTGAAGGTCTGATTCGGTGGTATCGCTTTTTGTTGCATCTTGAATGTGACTTTTACACTGAAAACTGGTATTGCTAAAGCGTTTTCTGTATTGAGGGACGTGAGATTACTTTGTTTGTTTTACTGATAATCAATACTTGTTGAAACCAGTCATGTTGCGGAGTCTTTGGTTTTCGAGTAGAATTGTTTTGGAACGGACATTTGGAGAGATTTTTAGTCGGTTGCTTGTATTGGACTGGGACTAATTGAAGCCAAGCATGTCATTCTCTTCTTGAGGAGACTGCTGATATGATTTGGAAGGAGTTCTTTGAGTCTGGTAATGTTCAAAAACAATGCTTTGACAATCAATTTTAATTGATGGAATGCATATTTCATGTTAATCATTCATCTTAAAAAATCATGCATAGGCTCATAAAGCCCTAAGAAGGATGGAGAGAATAAGAGAGATGATGACAAAACAATCAAATGGCTAGGAGAGATTGAGAGAATCATTACCACTTCAAATGCAAGAGTCTCTAGTATACATAAGTTTACTCCTCTATAGAACTAAAAACACAGAAGGCAAAGCAACTATGTGGAGGTTCTCTCATAAGTTACATACATGGAATTCAAGCATGTACAGTACAATCCCCAAGCTTGTAACTGATCCAAACACACCAACAAAATACACCATTGTGGACCTGTATGACCAAACCGGCCTTTGCAGTAAGACATGCCTATAGAAAAAAACTAATTGACATCAGGCCTATTTTCATATACACACAAAATTCTCGTCGGTCCATAAGTCCTTCTCAAATTTCTCCACTATAGTGAAAGACAGAAGGTTCTCTTATATCCACACTATACTTGATGGTCCACAAGTCTTTCTGAATTTCTTCAAACGTAGGTCGATCTTCTGGCGTGTGTGCCCAATACTTTTTCATAAGATCATTCAAACTTTGAGGACAAGTAACTGGTATTGTAGGTCGATCGCCTGCGAGTACCTTGTCCATAACTCAACCTTGACTTACACCTTGAAAGGGAATATAACCAATGATGATTTCGTAGGAAGTCATCCCAAAATTATACATTTGCAGATTTGGAGTATTCTGAGCTTTGCCTAACATTAGGAGACACATCTTCGGATTTGGAGCATTCTGAGCTCTTCCAAACCTCAGGGGCCATTCAACGAACTGTCTTTTTTTTTTAATGTTTGTTTACTATTTGTGGTCCACAACTTGGAGTCTCCATAATTTATCAATTTCACTGTGTAGAGCTCGATACAGGCTTAGGACTCACTAGACAATTCTTGGCTTTCAAATCTTGATGCAAGATGTCAATTTGATGGGTGTGAATCATGGTTCCCACAATTTGCAATAGAATATCCACTATGATGGAAAGAGAAATTAGGCCTCCATGTTCCGGCTTTTGGGGACCCCACAAGAGCTTCTCAATCAAGCTTTGAAAGTCCTCTTGCATTAGCTCCATTACAAGATAACCGGTCCAGTTAGGTTCAATCTTCTCAAGTGCAGCCATTTCTTCCTCTATTAAAGCCTCTTCCTTCAGTGCAAATCCAAAGAATCCACAACATTGGGGTAATGCACTTTCACCAAGAATCCAACGTCCTTTTCAACAACGTCTCGTGGGATGTGCTTAACAATGGCAACTACCACCTCCTGTCCCAATCAATTGGCTAGGAATATGCATTTTGAAGCTCCATTAGATATTTGATTTTTCATTTGCAGATCTAAGTGATCGATCTCAAAACACTTTGAGACCAAATTTGCGCAGCTCGAACCCGAAGCTTAATGGCATTTGTCCTTGACAACTGCTAAAAACTTGTTTATTGGGGTCTCATCTGCAAATAACGTGTCCCACCTTAATTGGGATACTGAAGTGAAAAAAGAACTATTATATGCACGGATTGTCATATGTGTCTCCACGATGCCTGGAAGGTTCTTGCAATCCTGGGCTTACTGATTGAAATTAGCTTTCAACAATTCCTCACTACCATCTGCCACTCCAGTTACATCCTTGCAATTAGAGGCTTGTTGATCAACACCATCTTCATGCAACCCATCCTTGGTTGCCACTCTGATTTCATCCTCGCGGTCAGACGCTTATTGATCATCATCTTTATGCAACTCTACCTTGCATTTAGATGCATGCACAACCCTTTCGAGTTTGTACCTGCAGCTACGATGATACTACTGGAATTTCCATATGTCACCGCTCAAAAATCTAGAAGGGCCAAAGCTCTTCATAAATTCAACATATTTGTAGGCTTGTTTAGTTGAACAGGGCAATTATTACGAGTGTAACGTATGTTGGAGCATGTTCAGACTCCAATTGAAATCACAAATTACACTAGTAGAAAACGCAGGAATTTTGACAGAATTCTGTTGATTTGGATGTGTTGATCCGGTCACTGTTTTGTTGATTTCAACAGAAATCTGTTAATTGTAACAGATTTCTGTTGAAATCAACAAAACAATGACCGGATCAACACGTCCAAATCAACAGAATTCTGTCAAAATTCCTACGTTTTCTACTAGTGTTAGGAGAAGAAAACTAGATCCCATATACTTTTCCAATTCAGGAGGTGGTTTAGATAGGACAATGGGGTAGATGCATGGTTGAGTGGACCAAAACCGGCACTTGGTGACTCAACGAAAGTCCTTGGAGAGTCCATCCGCGATGGCCAAGCTGGCTGCCACGACGGGGCGCGCTGCTCTGCAAAGGCGGGAGAAAGAATTTGAATATGATGCGCCCGTAGTTGTGGGTCGTTGGATCTAAGCTGGGGGGTCAATCTACGGCCCGATGCCCGATGCCCGAATGCCCGATGCCCGAGCGGCGGCAGTCCCTGGCCGAGAGGTCTCGCTTGCGGAGTGTTGCACTGGTTTGGCACTTGAGTGCTTTGCGAGGACAGATTGCTTTGCATAGGACTGATTGCTTTGCATGGACAGATTGTGCCAGCGTAGAGAGACCATGGCTTCAAATCTTAGGGTGAGTAATACGAGTAGTCTTGAGGGCGGTGAGGAGAGGTGTTTCCTGAAGCCTGTGAAGGTTGAAGGTGGCGAAGAGAGGTCCTTGTTTGTAGATCCCATTTTAGTGGCACATGTAGACCTCATCTTCAATAGAGTAACGCCGCCAACTCGGGGTCAGTTTCAAAAATCGTATGGCCTTAGCAATGAAGGTCCTAACCCGAAAAAGCTTAAGATAGGGGTGCACCTCGAGGAGCAAGATGTAGAAGCATTGTTCGGCCCTTGCATCAACAGAAGTAGCTACAGATATGATCGACTTGAGAATGAGTGGTTGATTCGGGAGAGTGAGGAAAAATACATGATTTGTCATCAGCGAAATGTGCTCCCGAACAACAGGCTGATCAACAAGGCTGAGGCACGCGGCATTACTTACGAGAAGGTGAAGGCGAAGAAGGTCAATTGGTGTGCTTTTGCTGAGTGGACG
This sequence comes from Antitrichia curtipendula, assembly GCA_951230915.1. NCBI lineage: Eukaryota > Viridiplantae > Streptophyta > Bryopsida > Hypnales > Leucodontaceae > Antitrichia > Antitrichia curtipendula. The sequence goes on along the minus strand of OX579633.1, from coordinate 55,311,811 downwards.
TGTCGTAGCGAGATCAGGAGGAAGGATAACAAGGACGAGGCTCAAGACGTGGTCCCATCACCAAAACAAGGGATTCCACGAGACGGGTCCGAAGGGGATTGCTTCCCAGTCTCCGGCCATAAGAGACTGGTTGGCGATTTTGGAGACCTAACGGCAACAATGCCTGAAAGCAGCAATCGGCAGCTTACCACGGACTTCCGAGAGAATAAGTCCATCTTGGAGTGGCAAGATTTCATTTCTGGCTTGGAGAGGAGCTTACTGGCATCGGAGGAAGTGGTCCATAATCTGGAGCGGAAGAAGGACGAAGCGGCGATGGAGAAAGTTTGAGTTGTGAGCCAGGTTGACTTCGGAGCTATGATGGTGAGTAGAGCCGAAGGTCACCTCAGGGAGCTACAAGATTTAGTGGAGAGTAAAGAGAAATGTATAGCCGAATTATCCTCGTGTGCCCCGTTTGAAGGCAGTAAATTGTGTGCAGAGTCTACCTCCTTGGAAGAATTGCAGAACCGTGTCGTTTTGCAGAAGGTCATTGAATCTCTGAAGATGACCAAGATGAGTGGTTTAGGGCTTAGTGACCACACATCGATCCTTCTTGAGTACGACAGGGCAGTAGAAGCATGCGCGACTGCCATGAGAAGCTTGAGTATTTGGAAAACTCAGAAGCTAGCGCTCCAGGGACAGCTACGGCAAATGCAATTAGGGTTCCAACGCCCTGGATTTTTCCCAGCTCCTTTACCTTTTGTGATGTTGAATTCAGACAAAGGAGTAGTGTCAACCACCACAGTTGAGGTTCATAAGTGTCCTTTTTGTTTGCGTGGTTTTGATCCAGCTTGGGACTGCAGGATTGCAAGTTGTAAGCATGGCTATCATTCGTGGTGCGCCTGGACACACTTCAGTAGTTCATCACGTTGTTGCCTAGAGAATTGCGGTATGGAGATGCACGAAGCCTGGTGGGCACTGGTTGGAATTCCGAATGCACAGAAAACCACGGATTTGGAGGGACCAGTATGGGAGGATGGTGAAGACCAGCGGAATGACATCCAAGGCGAAGGTAGTTTATACTTCATAGTTCGTAGTAAATGTCTTGTTTGTCCCTATGTTTATAGTGATAGTTCTCGAAGTACCAATAAAATGTCAATTAGAATATTCCATTATGCTCTACAAGATTGTAAGATTCAGTGATTTTCCTTGTATTATGTGGATGTGTCCTCAAGTTTTGGGCGAGAGTCAATGGGGTTCCTTGTATTACGTGAATGTGCTCTAGAGTTTCCAGTAAGTATTGGTGGAGTCCACTAGGGTCTTCAATGTGTCCTCAATAGTACTCTATATTACTTTAGTTCACTTTGGATTCAAAGAATCTCCATGCATGGTTGGTGATAGTCCATTCACCTATGATAGGGTTTCTAATAGTCCATAGAATTCTGATAGTATTCCAATAGTGTCTTTGATTCTCCATGTACATCTTCATGGCGTCTCCAATAGGAAGAGCTTGAAAGTATTTGTTGAATTGGTCTTCCGTACTTGCAGATTCAGGGATGGTTTCACTTTCTTTCTCCACTCAATCTAGGCGGCATTTGCAACTTACTCGATCTCAGGCCCTAAGCCCATCAGTTGGGAGTATTAAACTCAGTCATCAAGCACGGCTGGAGCTACCTCAGAAGAAGGTAGTTTGCGTAGTACTTGAGGAGCCCCTTGGAGAGTAGAAGGCATCACCAGTACAGCAAAGTATGCCACAAATGCCACAAAAACACAGTGTATTGAACGGTAAGAGGAAGAAAGGCGCAAAGAAATCCCCGGCCATGGCTGTACCTGAAGTGTCTGAGGAAATGCAGATAGCAGGGGGTGCTGAATTTGAGGATGACGAAGATCAGGCGGAAGGTAATTCGGGACCCAGCACGACCAGTGAAGATCACATGCAAGAAGATGATGCAGCCAAGGAGTCTCCAGCCAAGAAGAAAAATAGGCGTGGAGGAAGGACCAGCCCTCACCCAAAGCCAGGAAGCGGGAAGAAGAAGGGATCGACCGAGCAAGTTAAAGGGTCTATGGAGAAGGGTCCGAAGGTGCCAGTCAGTGAACGTGTATTACAGGCAAAAGTGACTCACTCAGCACAAAGACAGAGCATGAAGTGATCACCAACAATCACTGAACGTGTATCACAAGCAAAAGTGACTCGCTCAGCACAAAGACAGAGCACGAAGTGATCACCAGCAGCGGTAGGTTGATTTTTCGTTTGATGATTGATGTTTTACGTTTGATGTGTGACATTTTGGTATTATGAAGCTTCTGATGTTTTACGTTTGTGTGACGTTTTGGTATTATGAAAATTCATTCTTGGAAGTCTAATCACATTGATTGTAACCCAGTCATGATGCTCAAGGCTAGGTGCAGGTGTTCTAAGCCGTTGGGGGAGACCTTAAATCGCATTCTGCTCTGTGTTTTGTTTGGTCATTGCTCAAACTCAGCGTATGCTCAGCTGCCGTCTTTGCTGTTTCCTAATAGCCCCACGATGTCTTTCCTTCCTAAAACAAAGCGGGAGCTCGCGCAGTACCTGACCTGCGTTGATCAGGAAGTGGATTTTCGGAAGGAAAAGCTCCCTTTTTTTGAAACTGAGAAAGTGAGGACGCTTGTATTCGCAGGTGGCGGGGAGAATGTGGAGTGGACCAAGGAAGCCAACGAGGAGTTCCGCATGATGGAGTTATGCAGCGGTGTGGGGTTTCACTCATTTTCAATCATCAAGTTGTATGGGGGGTTGGCGGGCGTTGGCTCGGACGAGTGGAATGTGCAGCGCATTGATCCACATGAGGAATTGCTTAACTCCAACGAGGACTTCAACAACACGCACTTGTATTGGTCTGACAATGAAATCCAGAACCCGGCAGAGGCGGGGAGCGATGCAGATTACTACCGAGATGGATGGGATCAAGTGGGATTCCCGACCCAAGCGCTGAAGAATCATGTGGAGCCACAACAGCCCCAAGGGCTGCGCAACGATATGCACCTTTAGTCAGGCAGGGCGGTTGTCACGTATAGTATCACAGATGATGACGCACTGTTTTGTGCTTAGTTTTTTGGAGATATATTTGATAGTGTGATGCAGCTAGCGTGGTAGTACTCCCCCTTTTTTTGTTCCATCTACTAAGCGGATTCCTAGTGCTGTTTCTCGGAGAGCATGTTGTGTAAAGAAGCTGAACTTCAATGTAAGAATTCAGAATTTGCTCCCAGTTTGTGAGTCCGGTTTGGAAGCTCATTTGCACTTGAAAGCATTCATTCTACTGAATGTTGTGCTCAGATCCAGCGTTGTGTGAAGCGAATTTGTGAACAATATAACTACGTTGTACTCAATGTCATGAGACGGTGAATATGCCCGCTTCAGTATTTCTGAATCAAGTAATTGGTAATGGAGCTTCCATGTTCATCTGTAATTCTCTCATTTAATTGACCAGGTACTCAAAGTTGGAAGGGGTCCAGAAGCATGACTGTAATTTTTTCAAACCTTGGTATGTTATGAAATGGCACCTCGGTTCATGTTCAAATGTAATTCAGTTATTTAATTGACAAGACCATAAATGGCATGAGACGTCTACAATCAACTATTTTTTTTTAAAGCCACCTAACTATGCCTCATCACATTTTAAAGTAGGTGAACAGAGCTTATTCTAGAAGCCAATTTACTTAAGTGTTTAAAATGGGGACTAGTAAACTACCCCACAACCATTGGTCTCCCGAATTATATAAATTAATATAAGATTTTCTGGATAAACATGTGGGGAATTTTTAGAAAATATGTCAAGGATACACATGCACATAGGACTACAACCTGCCCTATGAAGCTTGTCCCATAATGTTGGGTGGAGGCTTAATGAGCTATTATATGAAGATCCTGAAAAGATGCTTAGGCATGCCCAAAGACCAATGAGATGTACCAACCGGGATTAAACCGTGCTTGGAACTGATCATTGGTCTTTGGGAACCTTTTTGTGAAATTGAATTTATAGATTTCTAAAGATTGAGGGGGAATGTGACATGTACATTGAATTCAAATGTTGTGCAAATTACATTTTATTCCTTGAACCCCATAGTTTCGTTGAGTTCTCCATTCTTAGAGCTTCACTATTTTTTGATCCCATAACGATTGGTGGGGCCAACATGGATTCCTATAAGAGTATGGACTTGGTAAGGGCTTACAACTACTAAGACATGTGGAAACTGGGTAATCCCAATTAATTGTGATTGGCACTTTCCATTTGGCTATGTAGTTTTTACATGTTGACATCATTGAGTTCTGATGACACCATAGTGTTCATGTACATATATATATTTTGTACTAGAATGACATGACTTACTAATATATTTTGTACAAACACCGAAAAAGAAATAAAATAGGCCTGTAAAAAAAGTGTATGACTTTCAATTCTATGTTGTAAACATCTCTAGTATAGGACATCTATGGCACAGTCTCCATTTCAAGATTAAATTCATAAAATGGCACATCACCCAATTAACTCCCAAACTAAATTTGGGAACCCATCCATGTTGTAGAAAGAAATATGGAAATGAAAAAAAAGATGGAATTATCCCCTTCAAGATTAAATTCATAAAATGGCACATCACCCAATTAACTCCCAAACTAAATTTGGGAACCCATCCATGTTGTGGAAAGAAATATGGAAATGAAAAAAAAAGATGGAATTATCCCCTTCAAGATTAAATTCATAAAATGGCACATCACCCAATTAACTCCCAAATTAAATTTGGGAACCCATCCATGTTGTGGAAAGAAATATGGAAATGAAAAAAAAGATGGAATTATCCCCTTCAAGATTAAATTCATAAAATGGCACATCACCCAATTAACTCCCAAACTAAATTTGGAGACCCTAAAAGATAGAACCTAACTCCAAACCCTAAACCCTAAACCTACAGCCTGAAACAGAAATTGCCTTCACTGCGGTCACTTGGGATTCCCTGTCTTTGGATTCCTTCTGGCTGGAGTTCAATGAGTTGTGATTTCCTGTGGCGGGGAATTCACCTACTTCCGATTTCTTGGGAAGGGCGGATTTACAGCTCATAGCTTGGCAACACTGCAGGAGTAATTATTGCATTGGAGGAGGGTTTTTGAACCAGAACTCATGGATTTTCCTTAAATTACAGTAAGGGGCGATTGCCTTAACTGAGAATTCAAAGTATAATGCAATTGTTGATTTCGGGCAAGTGCACAGACATGAAAAAAAGGCAATATATATTCACTGAGCATCCACAAATGCTGTTTCAATTATAAAAAAAGGAATGACATGAGCATCCGCAGATGCTGTTTCAATTTTTTTTAAAAGGTATACATGCTTCCTATAGCTTGCCTAACTTAAATTTAGCTCTAAGTCTACTCACAATGCATGCCCTAGTGTGGCATCCACAAATATTGCTACAACTACCGCTACAAATCGCTAACGCCTGGCATAGCTTGTCTAATTCGACTCTCTACGTCCACTACCAATGCATACACTGGATCTTTCCCCTGCACCCTATGCGTCTGCGGAACCATGGGGAACTTCAGTGCCCTTATGTCCTCTACGTGGCAATAAGAAATTTGAGACTTCGCCCTGTAAACATAACTCTGAGGGCCCCTACCCTACTTCTGATAGTAACGTCCTCGAACAGCCTATTGTCCAGCACAAAATTCCTCTCCCCACGGGCAAGTAAAAGACTCCTGTACAACAAATGGCTGCGAGTAACAAACTAGCAGATAGAAGTCCACGCCTTCTTCATTGCCCTCCTCAGCCTCAGTCGCAAAGTTGTCCCCAATCTCCAAACATGACGCCAAGTTCTCCCCATCTGTCCCCAAATCATCCCACAACTCAAGAACAAAAGCTTCTTCCATACTAGCTTGCACATACCCTACATTATCCATTCTTAGCATCTCTACTCTCCACTCCTTACACCATTCTACATTTATACAATGACCCCAATTTTCATCAATACAAGCATCGCAAAAACAAACTAGACTCCTCACAAATAATTTATGAACATCCATGGCTGAGACAGATCGAACAGAGTGCAAATCCTACGTCCCGCTCACTGTTTCACAAGCAAACTGATGTTCTCGATCAACATCGTCAATGCCAATGAGCCAGAATTTGCGGTCCACTGGTCGCCTATCCTCGGAGTAAGAGGTCTCTGGACGCCCACTCAATTTTTCCTGCAATAGTCTCACAACATCTTCTGCAGTCTCCAACTGGGGACCATGAGGATCCAGCTCTACCTGTCGAATGTAGCGCTTAAGAACCGCACCAACCCCATCATGTGGTCCCTTACCGTGGCCTGACCCAAAGAAACTCCAAATACAATTGCATCTACCCGTGAGCTCGGGATAGCGACTTACAAAATACCAGGGTATTCGGGACTTGAATTGGGATGCACACTCGTCCGACCAAATCTAGTGATTCTTAGGCTTCAAACCACTTTCCTCCAAGCTATCCCAGTGAAGCATTGGGCAATGTTGGACAAAATAACTATCGTGTCTTCTGTCATCTGAAAGGTAGAAATGATACTTCACCAATGTCTTAGAACTGTCATCATTTGGGTCAGGGTTAGGATTCCTCATGAATGAGATGTGCACCAGAATTGTGACTTGGTAACTATGCCAGTGCATAGATTGAACCTCGTTTTGTATCTGAAACGAATAATTCTCAGCAAAATCTACAATAGATACTATTGTGTCTTCTGGAAAATTTTCCAAACATTGCCTAAATTGGCGATCCTCCCATCTTGCCACAAAACTGTGTTGCACAAAAAATTGCAACTTAAGCTTGAAGTAAGCTAAAAATTCAGCAGAAGTAGTATCTTTATATACCAGTTGTAGCTTCCTCCCGGGCTCTCCTTTCTTCGTGACTATATCCACCATTTTGAAGCACTTCCACTGTACCCTTTTCTCGGGCAGCCCTTCCTCCTCCAAGGGACACAGTGGAAGCAAATCAATTCCGCACGCATCACATTGAGCATACACACAGTCCCTCTTGTGCCACTCACAGAACTCATCCTTTGGGCATAATATAGCCTCTTGTAATTCAATGGTCCCAGCATACGTTAGCAGTGACCCTTTATAGCATTGGCAGTCGTCGTTTCCTTCAGGTCGGCAAACCTCATCGCAAAAACAAAAGCAAATTAAAGTGTTGTGCATACCTGACCTCAGTCGCATATTGTTGTAGCCCTGCCTCAGCTCGTCCATCTCCACATGATAAACGCAGCAACAAACATTTCGTTCCTTTAATCTTTTTACATACCAGGGCCTCAAGGAATCAAACATCCTCTTATCTATAATGACAATGGGGTTGCAAGCACGGAATCTCAAGAAAAATGCCATCTACACAGTACAACTATATAATTAGAATCTGCCCATGCCTAAACCGGCAGTTGCTCCAGAACTCCCATGTGTGACCGCAAAAGTGTACTAACTTGAACCAAAACCGTGAAGCCCTGGTCACTGTTCCATGAAATTCATTGTAGTTCCACTTACTGTTTGCATTTGTCAATGCACTTCATTGCATTGTCACGTACTACACACAGCACTCACTGAACTGAATTGTAGTTTCACCTACTATACGCAGCTCTCATTGAACTTCATTCTAGTTTCACCTAATATAAACAGATCTCCCGCTGTGATCCTGTAATCATCCCCTGAACAACCTGAAATTGCTAAAGCACTCATTGAAAATCACTGAAGTACCCGACAAGGGTTAATATCATTCTACTAAGGTCCCTGCGTACTCCCCAAACCCTACCCGAACTTAAGAAATAGTTCCAATCATTGACAGAGAAGTCAAAGAACTACACCCCAAATCAGCTAATGTACCCTAAACCTTCCTATCAATCACTAAGCGTCCTCTAGAGCACCTGAAGTTAACCCCAAACCCCAATATAATTCACCCGCAGTTGCATACACCCCGTTGCAATTCCACCATGATCTCTTCAATCCTCTTGAATATCAAGGGAAGTCCTTCAGCCAATTACTGAAGTACATGAGTTACACATAGCAATTCATGGAAGTACACTACCTAACTAATCAAATTTCTAACTGTACAGTCACGAATCTGTAACATGGCCTTGGAGTTCATTTGTATGTACATTCTCCATTGCTTCTATTGCATTCCAGTCCGAGTCACTCAAACAATGAATTGAGTTCCCCAACACTAGATTGCTTCGGAGACAACTACCCCAGGCCCAAACACTAACCATGCACTTCATGTATGAATCCAAAGGTACGTGTAAGATTGTTGACCTTAAATTCTGTGTTAGCCAAAGTACTGTTCAAAATCACCTACGTAGTTGCAAACCCTAAGCACGGGCAAATGATGGTCCACATTACCCTAACTCCAAAGTAAGTAAGAACCCTAAACCCTAAATCTTGATTTTTCAGAGATGTTTGAAAATCGCATATACGCCTGCAAACCTCAAGCAAGAAATCGTGAGGGGTAGAAACAACCCTAAGCCCTAAAGCAATGAATCCTAAGGCAAAGGAAAATGCAGATCAGCTAATGGCGACAGCAGCCACAGTGTTGCCAAAGACCTACAATCCTCACCTGAGTTTCCAGCAAGTATTGCGCTGGCTTCTCTTCGTACAGCCCTCCCCCAATTCGCTTCTTCGCCACTTCTTTTCGGTTTGGGCTCATCCTCGTCTATGATATCCACCATGAGATCACAACATTCTTTGTTTTTGTATTGAGGACGTCCACTCGAACCTTCCGCACCGACAGCACCCAGTGGAACTTCTCGGCCGAGTCCATCTTGCACCGTCTAGAAATTGCAACTGACACATTTCAGTGGTGAACACCAAGTAATCGTGCCTTCTTCTGCATTGAGCCGCCTCTCCCCGAACCTACCACTGCTGTCAAGATGGCGTGCTTTGTTACGAGCTGGGCCCTGCTCTTCGACTGCTTAACCTCGTCAAGGGATTGCACCAGCCCAAACAATATCTCCTGTTGTTCAACGCTTCCCATCCGCAGCTCTTTTGGCAAGACAGAATTAGAAAGAGGGTATTCCCACACTTTGCGTAAAACTAACTCCCTCGCCTTCTTACCGGGAAACTGGCCTATCTCTTTTGTCATTGAAGCTATAATTGCAGATGCAGCCCTTTTAACATCTCTATCCCTTGTAGAGCATTCTACAGCACTTGACCCAGTACTTGAAGAGCATCGTGGTAATCAACTTGCCTCTCTACCCTGAGCTACCCTCTCTTCTACCTCTCTGATTCTCTTCCAAATTCGACTCAACCTCTGCCGTTCTCTATCCCTAGCCCTCTTCTCTTCTAAGTTTTTCTCTCGATCTTGCGGCCCTACTCTAACGATTCCGTTGCGTCTTTGGGCATCCCGAGCATTAGCCATCTGCCAACCCTCTCTTACCACGTGCATCACAAAGCCCAAACCCTATCCTAAAACCTTCAAGAAAATGAGCACTTGCGTCACATAGCAATCGCACGCAGCAATCAAAGAGAGAAACTTTGGTATCGCTAATCCCCGAACCCTAACCCATGTGCTAAACCCAAAGCCCTGAATGCGATTTGTCCAAGGCAAGATGAAGACCACGTGCAGTTTGCTGACTCATCTCGGCCACGTCACCTTCGGAGTCCTATAAGTGCCTGAAGTCCAGGGAATTGAATGTTTCCACCAACCCCCATTCTTGTGTAATGTTCCATTGAGAAACACATCCATGTGTAGGATCCTAAACCAAAGGGATTAGCCAAAAAAAAAATCAAAAAATAATATAGTAAGGCTTTGGTAGGGACATTTTAAGATCTATATCATTCCAGACATAAAAAAAGTCCCTAACTCACAAATGCAATACATGAATGATATATGAAACATCAATTTAGAACCCTTATTATGATATCTATGTATTAGAGAGTCCCTTTTTTTACTTATAGAAATCCATGCATATAAAAAAGAAGCTTAAACACATGGTGTTGACATTGTGACAATCCATAATAATCCTTACAAAAGTCCCCCTACACTTCATATAATTCATTTTTTCAAAATTAATTATGAGGTTTCCTAAGCAACCATGTATAGAATGAAAAGTGTAAATAATAATTCTAAAAAAACATTTCTTATTATATGCAATAGGGCTTGCAATGAGAAGGGGTCTCTGAAAACGTCATTGTGACAAGGATTTTGGTCCACTCAACCATGCATCTACCCAATGGCAGTTCTTTCCCATCTCTTTCCTCAACATGCTTGTAGTAATTGTTCAGCTGACATCAAATCGCAAAGGAGATTGTCCAAAGAGATGATGAATTAGCTATAGTTATTTGTATAAGATAATAACCGCAAGAGATTCTTCACTTTGAAAGTCAAAACTAATGTTTCTTTCACCTTCTGGATACCCTTTGAGATAACTTGGACAAGATAATTGCATTGAGAATGAAATACATTGAAGTCCCTCAAAAGTTCAATCTTCACACACATTCTTTCAACCGATTTCAATCTTCCCGAAACTTCATAAAAAAAAACCCTACGAAGAGTTTCAAGAATTTCCTACAAAAACATCATCCACCATCAATATCTGTAATTGAGTTACAACCTTCTTCTACGCAGCTCCAAGCTAAATTAAACATGTGCACATGCAAATTTGAATGATATCTTTCAAAGACACTCACTATTCATACTCACCAAAGAAAAGTTAGCCCTCTAGTGTTCCACTATTGAATCTTCCGCCATGGTGCTTGCATGCACAAAACAAAAGATTTCATTGTAAAGAATACACTAACTCTTCATTACACTCATTGATCCGATTGAGTAAAGTTGACACTAGTAAGTAAGAGCTCGCTTATACATGTGAAGAAGTGGTAATCAATTCTAATCAGCATGTTACTCTTATACAAGGGCCAAAAGTGATTGGATAGAAGAAAGTTGATATGGCTTACGTCATATCCATGAAAATTACGTGTTTCAAAGCACTAAAGTTGTGACCACCAAAGGCCTAGAGCTCTGGAAACTAGGGCTTTCAAATGCCTGCAGCTCTAAAAATTAGAGCCTACATTGATTTGAGGTTTCAGTTCACCAACAAAAACTCCACGGTTTACTTTTAAATCTGACATTTTGATGAACATGAAGTTGTTTATAGATTTAACAATGCAGCTCGATGCAACCTATTGGATCCCAACTTACATGCAACTAGCTTGCAACATCATTGAATCTCAACATACAGACTATACACAGTCATGTCAACATCTTACAATCTAATGGCTCAACTTATATACTTTGTGCACCATTTCAGGGGAATCTAAATAGTATTTAGAAGTAGGGAGGGGAAACATACCCCCAAATTTAGTTGAACTACCCAAAAAACAAAAATGTCCATAACTTTCTCATAACAAATCCAAATGAAATGAATCAAAGCTTTCCAAATAGAAAAAATATATCTTATGAAAAAAATATACCAAAAATTCAAATTCAAATTTTTGCAATTTTTTTTTTGCTGCCTAGGCTACCCCCCCATCCCCCGTCCCTTGTTTTGAGCTTATTTGGTCATAACTATTGTTCTCGGACATCGATTGTGAAAAAAAATATATTCTCCAAAAGCTTATCAGTTTTTCTATCTTCAAAAATAGTTTCAAAAAATCAAGACAAAAATTCAGCCCATAGGTACCTGCCCAAAATCCCATTTGTCCCTCGAAGGGACAACGATCTTTTAGGGTTAAGATATTTCACAACTCATTAAAATCCAAACATATATCATGCCATACACGATCACCATTACTAGATGAGTCACCAATGACAAGTGTCAATACAAAGTATCAAGACATCATGTAGTAAACCCTAAATACACTAAGAGAGGCTCAATCTATTCCTGAAGCATTGGCTTGCTTTTCGAGCTTGAGAAAGCTATGCAAACTTCGTGAGGGGTAACCTCTGTCCATGCAAAGCCTCATACCCTTTGAGCCAACAAATCTAACCACGAAAATTTCACCTGACCCCAACTTTCTAGAAACTTAACGACAGAAACCAATGCCGGGCTGACGATCCTTGCTTGAAAAGAATCTTTCTGTCAATTCCCCAGGGTTGATTTTCCGCATGGACTGCGAGTCGCTGACCTCTTGAGAAACTAAAAGGTAGTGCTGATACGCCCTATAGTTAGTTGCAAACAATCCCGGAGACTGAGAAGGCCTAACTTGCACTTGTGTGCCCAAGCTAGATTGACCAAGAGAATTGGTGTCCTCGACAGATTCTCTCTCTAAACGTCAATTTCGTTAAAATGGCATATGAAATCCGCCACTTTGTCTGATTATCTAGGACACGTATAGATGTAAAATCGCCAAAGTTCTGTTATGCCACCATTTTAATGAAATTCACGTTTCCTGCAATACAAATCAATAGAGACACATGCTCAAGCAGTTGCCGAGGAGAGATCAAATATCGGCCCTCAGTAGTGGAAACAACAAAGATTGTAATCGCGCATCGAGGTCTTGAGCCGGCATGGCAAAGACCTCTGGTGCAAAACGAGTGGGTAAAGCAACCTCATGAGCCACAATGAGAATATATGGGACCACAAGTATTGGATTCTTACAAGCACTCTAGATTCAATACACAGCTAGCAGTGAATATTTTTGTGGCGAATTGTCGCCTAATGCGACCTTGAAAAAAAGACTAGCAAATTTAACAAGGAAGAAAAAGGACAGGGTAAGGAAAAAGTCGCTAGAGGTTGACTGACAAGGTGGCTGTGGGTGCCTCGCCAGCTACCTTGGGTCCCATCCCATCGCCGAGTTCCCTCTCTGTTAAACTGCTACCATCACCATTTGATCTCTTCATTGAATCCACGGTGCGCCACGCAATGCTTCAAATCCAGTGCTCACTAGAGTGCAAAGAATGCTTTTTGATTTTGCTAGTAACATCATTTGCCAATCATTCATGTTATGCGGGGGAGAAGGTCGCAAGCGATGTTTCCACCTTTTCTTCTTTTTTTTGTCGTTGCCTTCATTGGCTTAGTGCAGGTTTGCATGACTGGTTCAACACCGTGCCACCCTAAATCACTGCCAGATTTCCAAATTTTGGCTTTAGTGCAAATGAAATTTTTTCGTTTCAATTCTAGCCACTCACGAGTCATTCATCATCAATTTTCAAGATCAACCAATCACTCGCAAATCACGACGTGCTTACCTTCATTTTTCAAGGTGGCCGTTTCAATTTTGAGTAAATTAATGACAATTCGCTTTTGCAAGCACCGGATCTGAAAAATTCACTCATTTTTGATTTTTTTTTAGATTCATTTGAATCAAATTTCCGAGGACAAAATCACCAACATTGTCGAAGCCAAAATTAACCAGCTTACCATCAATCTAAGTTTACCAGCTTACCATCAAAGTGAGAATGACCATCGACCAATTCATGAATTAGTAGTAGTATCGAAGTAAGAATGACCGTTCATCAGTTCATGATGTTCAGCTTCATTAGAATGAGTAGTTCATGAAGTCCAGGTTCGATAATACTAGCAGCACCTAATCGGAAAATACCAATTGCAGCACCTGGTTGAAGTGTCAGGCTTGATAATTCTAGCAACTTCTTGAGAGGCTCAACAATGAAGGTAAAAGGTAGAGGCTCGATGATTTCAGCGGCGATTTTTACCTTGTGTGTGCTGCAGCGCTCATCTTTTTCTCCGACCGCAAGTATTCTCTGACCCTTGCTCTTCTGTTTTTTGTGCGTTTGGAAGTTCTAATTTCCTATTCGTTTTTTCACTTTGCGGATTAGATTCTGAAGTCCATGGTAAAAGACTTGATTTAGGATTTCTGAGAGAATTAGTTGACAACAATTTGAAATTGATAGTTTAGGACTGCATTTAGATTTTCAGAAAATTAGCTGACAATTAGGGATGTGGTGCGCTTTCAAGATGCTTCCAGTACTGTGGCTCTTGCTGAGTCTTGATTGGCATACAAATTCAGCAGTTTGGAGCCGTTTATCATAGATGAGTTCATGTTGTCCTCTTCCGCTCCGTTCAAGTGCCTGTCTGCTTCCGCTTCCTTCAATTCGATTGCTTGCTTCTGCTTCGTCTAGTTTGAGTCTCGGGGGGGGGTAGTGTGTCAAAAAATAAGGGGATAGGTGTGAACACCAAGTATTTTATAGGAGGTATTATTATTTTTTATTTATTTTTAAACATGCTATCATTATATAATTTTCTACTTAAGGTTATTAAAGAAGGAGCTTGCATTACTTATAAATCTAAATTCATATGAATAAATGATATGGTTATTTAGAAAGAAAAAAAATCTACTACAAATTCTATCCATTGAACAAAAGTTCATAAGTAATTAAAAAATGCTCGAAAAAATACAAAACAACTTGGGTTAGATTCTCATCAACTTCTCTATGACTGAAAAAATTAGCTAAAAACATTCTTGTCCAAGGAAATACATGAAAAAGGTGGACCAGCCCTTATATGGTCAGTTTATGAGCCTCCTACCTTAATATGACATGTCTTCACAGTATTCACAACAATATGTAAGAACTATTTTGCATTATTATAGTATGAATTGAATGTCAGAAGTACTTTTCAACAATCATGGTAGTATGAAATGGTATATGAAATTTTAGTATGCACTGGTATTATCAAATAGAATGTCATTGTGTTTACAAACACAATCATTAAAAAAAATGTGCATACTATGTTACAAAATAGAATGTAAGAAATGTCTAGTTATGGAGACCGAATCAAAACTGAGCTTGTACAACTAAGCTCACTGAAACATGCAGTATTGTAACCGAGACTGCAACTGATGAAAAACTACAAAACAAATCCAGTCTTCGACATGAGAAGGAAATGCAAAGAGGAATGCATTTGGCCTCATTCTAAGAGTCTCCTACTAACAGTTCTGCAAGTCACGGAGCTCTGTGGGACGGTGAAACCCACTTAAGGTTGGAAGGCTACAATTTTGCTCTAGTAGACACTTGAATCTCGGAACAGTCCCACCCATCTTGCAGAGTGCAGCAAAGGCTCTGCAATTCAGCAGCAGACAACTTCACCAAAGGTGCACACCTCAATCTCTCATCCAAATTTGCGTGCAACGTCCATGAACAAGACAACAAGAAAACAACACGCTCATACACCGAGAACATGAAAGCCATATCCCTCTTCCTTGCTCGTGAGGTCCGGCGACAGATTCCCCTTCCGGTCACTTGCACCAAGTCTGCCTCTGCTATGCGCAACGCAACAAACTCCGTGAGCCCGTGCACTGCATCACGCCACTGTGTGCATGTCGCTGCAAGACGTGGGAGGAGAGTCATGATTTCCTTGTCCTTGATGAACGCCCGCGCCCAATAATCTTCAGGCAGTCGCGTAGCTAGTGGCAACATACAGTCCCGGAGAATCCCAAGGAAGTCTACGGACTCCATGGATGCCCATGACAGGATTCATCGCCTTGAACCTCTTCCGGATGCGACATTGATCTTCAAAGTTCCAAAACTCAAACGCCCAATCAATGCACCCGCCCTCCTCCAGACGCAATCGCAACTCGGCGTAAGTGTCGCCAGCTTGACAAAAGAATGGATTGAGGAGCTCCGGACGTGCGTTCTCGTCTGCAAGGGAAAAAAGCTTTGTCTTCAAACTCAACGCCATCTTTGCCTGAACCCTAAACCGGCACCTTCAACCCTCGAACACACCGCAAGCACAGAACAACAGCCAGAAAACGAAGAGGAAAATACTAACTACGCAATCCCCAAACCCCAGAGTGGAATGAACAGAGGGCCCGCAACCTAAACCGCCAATTTTCAAAAATTAATTGATAAAATTAAATGCCAGACACTTAGCCAACGGCTACTGTAGAAATTAGTCAAGACTATAAAATTATTGATTACTTTCAATATGCTACTCACAAGGCAACAATATTTAATATTTTTGGCCAAAAAAAAGAATAAAAAGGGGGGTACCCTAGGTCTAATTTTTTTCTAATTGGACCTATTTTTCTATACCCTATAGTAGTTTGAAGACATATCATGGCATTTTAGTACCCTATAGTATAAAAAAACAAGTTATAATTTTTATCTCAAATGTTTTTTAGGCACCCTATCATTTGTTTGCACGTAATTTTCTACTGCTACCGCTCACTACCCCCCCCCCGAGGTTTGAGTGCTTGCTTCCACTCCGTTCAGTGTTGTCACTTCGATCCAATGACTGGCTTCAGTGTTCATGCTCCGTCCCAGTGACTCACTTTTGCTCCATTCAGTTGGCACTTTGTTGCAGTCACTATCCTTTGCTTCCGTTTGATTCACTGTCCTACTTCTGTTTTAGTCACTATCCTCTACTTTCTTTCTAGGGACTCTCTTCGTTTCTTTTCTTTTGTTTTAGCCATGCCTCCGAACCAATCAATGATGCCGAAGTTTCTATATCAGGGGAGAGTATAGTCTATGGATTTACGGACTGGTGGTTCAGGGTGTACCATGCAGGTTGGGTCCAGCAGCCACGAAATTTCTTTGGCAACAGCATTGAATGATTTCGATGTAGAACCGGTGCTTCTTGGCATCATTTATGCTGGCAACAGACCTCAAAGCGTGGCATCTTCCGCTACAACTTTAGAGGTGGTCATCCTTAACCCGCACAAGGCGTCTTCTACACACAAATTGGCTTGGGCACAACATCTCAGCTATGAGCAAAACCAGCAATGGCAAGACTCTTGGGCTACAAAATTGTCATGGGCTGAGAGCGTACTTGGTGAAGATGGCAAAATTCGACAGGTACGTTGTAAAGTTTGTTCTGAGGTTGAAGGAAGGGAGAAACTGCTTGTTCCCAAATTAGATTCGTTGTGGAAGCATTGCGGTAGAAGGAAGACCTTGACTTCCTTTGGGAAGGTCAAGGCAGGGGACTATTACTTCCTCAGCAGCAATGTCCATGTGAGAAACAAAAAAAATATTTTTTGCACGCTTGGGGAAGGCTGGGGATATTGTGGTGTGTGAGCTCCCAATTTGTCACTTGGGACTCGTAGAATTATTTTTTTGGAAATTTGCAATTTAAAGTTAAGAAAAATATACAAAAAGCCATAAAAAGAGTGTAGAACCAAAATAGGATTGTAACATACCCATTATAGTATTTGGTCTAGATTTGTGTTTAGACTTAGAATCCCACCAAACCGGGCCCAAAAATAGGTAGAAAGAACGAAACGGTTGGATTTGTAGGATTCAAGTCACATAGGCCCAAAAGGGCTAAATCCCACCATGAATGTGGCAATTCATGGCTAAGTCGGTCCGAGGGATCCACAATGAGGCCACTAGGTCGGGTCCTAGAGTTAGGTTTAGAATTCCCCAAACCCCGATTGTTAGCATGCAGGAGCCACTAACGCAAGATCGGGCCCGTGGAGGAATCTACAGCCCAAGGATGGTGTCCTAGGGTAAATCCCATGCCAAGAGTCCAACGACGAAATCGATTCGCCAAGATTTCTCTATCCACAAAAGATTCCCGCACCGTCGCTAATTCAAGGAGATGGCCAATTCATCTCCACTGACCAATTGTGCCAGGTAAGGAAACGCACCTGCACATCTTTCATGTGACCCCATGAGAGGTCTTGTGAAAAAACTTGTCATCTTCCGACTTGCAGAAGAACCTTTTGCGGGTAGTCAACCCTGGTAACCTCCAACGGGAATTTCATGGAAATTACCCAGGTTGCCAGAAAATCTCACTAAAAATTAGACTAGCTTGTTTTATGTTAATAATGGGCTCCGTGAAGTTTCGCGACATTCCAATAGCAGCAAGTACCTGAATCGGCGAGATTCCTCGAGAATTAATCACGTGGCGGGGTCCCCGCCACGTTGACCGGCATTCCGGGACCATACAACGGCGGAACGAAGTCAACCAAGAGTCTTTTCCGACTCCCTCATACCTACCGGAGACCCTAAGCTATTTACATTTCTCAAAATAGGAGACCCCCAATATCTAGGATTTTACCACGGTTTAGTTTTTAAACTAAATTAGCCTACGATGATTTTTTGTCCTCGGTACGGGAGGTAGGGGGGTCTTGGACTAAACACGGCGATCTGGAGCCAATGGCGCAATCCGTTTGACGATTGGAATAAATCTCCAAAAGTTAGGAGGTTGGTCCAGCGTAGATAGGTAAAAGTAGTTTTTTAGGGATTAGGATGAAAATCTTTGAAGATGAGGATGAAAATCCAAGTTGATAAGGTTACTTTAGAGCTCTTGAGGGGAAGGTGGGGCCTTGAAAACCTATTTAAAGTCCCCATTTTTCTCTCTTGAACACCCCCAAATCTTGTTTTGGGTCCGTGGGTCCAACTTATGTTGGGATTTTTGGCGTTTTAGCCAAGAAACCTCTACGGTGTTTTTGGAGCACTTTTTGCTCCTATTGTTGTTATATCTCAAGCTTTGAAGGTCCTTGAGGGTCCTTCTACCTTGCCTTGTACACACTTTGTGTGTGTTTGTGTATACTCTTGTTATTATTCGGAAGTCTTTCTATCTTTGGTGTATCCTTGTGAACTAACTTGTTTGTTGAGAGTCTTTTGTCATTGTACTAACCCTAGAGCATCCCCCCACCGTACCTTGGCGATGCCGCTTTGGAGGGCCTTTAGTCTTTGAGTGTTGCCTTATTACTAACTCCCTTGTGATTACTTGAGTTCTATGTGTGTTGTGGGTACTATTTAGAAACTAACCTTGTCCTTCTTTTATCGGCATTGTAGTGGTCCCCCTCCGGGACGGCAAAGCTTTGACTTTGTGGAGTGTTTTCTTTAAGTGTTTTTTGTCCACCTTCTTCTAACTTCTCTCTTGTTAAGTGGACCCCCCTTCGGGACGGCGAAGCTTTGACCTTGTTATGTGGGTTTTTTAGAGTGTGTTTTCCTACCTTCTTCTAAAGTCTCCCTCGTTGGGTAGACCCCCCTTTGGAACAGCGGAACTTTGAACCTATGTGTTAGAAATTGTCATAAAATTTAGAGTGTCATCAAAAATACGGCGAAGCTTTGAACCCCCCTTTCTTTTGATCATTTCAACGTAATTAGGCCTTTTTGCCTTATTTGGGTCAAATTGTTATTGTAATATTAGTCTTTCTTTAGGGCCGAGACCAAGGGTGTGGTCAGACCGCTAAGAAGAAGGTTTAGTACAAATTGAAGTTTAGAATCTCAGAGCAGAGGTCAAGAGCTTTCCAAAAACATAAAGTACAAAGAAAACCGAGTTGAATTGAGAGAGATATAAGCAGATGAAGTTTCAATCACTAATTAGTATTCAAAACTTCATCCATGCATAACTTTTGCTAGGGAAGTCCGATTTGCAAGTTCCACATCAACTTAGAAAGCTAGTTTTAGCTTCTACAAGAAAAACATATTGAAAGTCTAAAAATAGTAAGCTGTCAAAAGTCAGACCGAGAGCTAAGGCATTTTGATAGGGAGATTAGAAAATAGATTAGGAGGAAAGGGAGGAAAAGGAAAGAAAGGGAAGGGAGAGAATAGAAGTGACATCTCTACGCGCACACTTGCAAAACAAGCACCTCCAATTCTCTCACCACCACAAAAACGACAAAACAAGAATGGAAGGAGATTAGGAAGAAGGAGTTGAAATAGGCGGAAGAAGGAGAGAGACGATCAATAGTGGCCTAGGCTAGAGTGGTAGGAAAATCTCAAAAGTCCCTCACGGCCATTAGAAGGAGGATTAGGATGACGCAATGACAAACGTAAGAAGGTAGTTAGCCTTTCAATTATTAGCGTCATAGGCGTAAGACCATATTAAAAGCTTAGGTAGAATAGTGTTAGTGTAGAAAGAGAGAAAGGGAAAGAAAAAGAGAGAGAAGGGAAGGAGAAGGAAGGAGGAAGGGAAACAAAAGGTTTTAGATCACACGGGATCCACAATTTTTATAACATAAGCGGGTAAACTTGGGGAAAAATTCCCACGACCCAAGGACCACCATGGAGTATGGAAATGGGCGCACGGATGCGGACGAGCGCATTTCCGACACCGGTAGTGACGAGGTAAGTCCTTGAATCAAAACTTGGTGTTTTTCCTTATTAGCATTGATTTTTTTCCTTAATTAGCCTGTTCAAGTGAATAGTGACCCAGGATAAGTCAAGATAAAAATTTAGAGTTAAAAGTAGGAATACAAATTTAGAGTTAAATTTAGGCGTAAACATTTAGAATTAAGTTTAGGAGTAAAAATCTAAGAGTTAAAAGTAGGAGTACAAATTTAGAGTTAAATTTAGGAGTAAAAATCTAGAATTAAATATTAGGAGTAAAAATTTGGATTTAAATTTAGGAGTAAAAATCCAGAGTTAAATTTAGGAGTAAACATTTAGAGTTAAATTTAGGAATAAAAATCTAGAGTTAAATATTAGGAGTAAAAATTTGGAGTTAAATTTAGGAGTAAAAATCCAGAATTAAATTTAGGAGTAAAAATCTAGAGTTAAATTTAGGAGTAAAAATCTAGAGTTATATTTAGAAGTTGGGAATTAGAGGAAAAAATTAAGCTTAGGGTTAGCCGTAGGATTGAAACTTCTGAGAGAAGTGTCAAACCTCCAAAAATAGTCTTCAATACTCATGGAAGGAACGTAAAGGTTCCCCGCTCACGTAGTTAGGGACGTTAGAAATGACACCAACTACCCAGCCAACCCTATACATAGGATAGACAGTTAGGGAGTTAGGAATTACCAATCACCTTTGCTCATCACAGTCAGCTTGTTAGTTATCCATGCAATTCTAGTAGTATTCGCTGCCATCCACGACACTCAGAAAACGTTAGCATAAAAAGATCCATTGCTTGGAAGGCACAGTGGACCGCGCTCACAACACCCCCATATATTTAAAAGGTGGATAAAGGCACAGAACCTGGTCGGTGTTCGCCCGATTACCAAGGGTGGGTAATCTTGCGCCCATATGGTGCAGCAAGTGGCGCAAGGTGCAATCCGAAAACGGAAGAGGAAGATAGTACAATTTTGAGGCATTTTGTGGTTGCTCATGCAAGATCGACCGCTTGCACAATACGAGAGTATGAGGGAGTTGTTTGAGCTTTTGCAAGTGCTCGACTTTCCAAAAAAACATTGGAGTGCTATGGTGGGTTAGGAGATGGTGGACCACCTTGCTATAGCATTGGCTGATCACACCAAGCAGGTCATTTCAAAGGCTCAATTTTTCTCTTTGAATGCAGATGAGGTTAGTACAATTGATACCCAATCTTGGTTGTCAATTCATCTATATGTATGTATAGGCTTCAAAAGAGTTTCCATTTTTTTGTCATTGAGTCGTCTTGAAGATGGCAATGGGGCTTCAGCTGTGAGAGACACTATCCAAAGAATGCTTACACATCACTTGGACCTTCCCGAAGAAGAAGTAGCGAAACGTTTGTTTGTTTTGAGGCGGATGGTGTGTCACTGTGTCAATCTTTTACAGGGTTGTCCATCCTGACGTGACGTTGGCTTTTCACGTCGGGATGTCCGTCAGCGACGCTCCGGACGCGTTGAGATCGCGTCAGGATCAAAATTTATTTTTTTATTTATTTTTTCGAGGACGGCCTGTCTGTCGACCTGGACGGACCGTCCACAAAAAAAAAAAAAAAAAAAACTTTGAATATGGACGAACTCTGGGATTGGATCCTGACGTTTCGTCAACGTCACGTTCGTCCAGACAGGACGTGACGGTGACAACCCTGGTCTTTTGGAGAAGTAGAAATAGGGTCACTACGCAAATGAAGCAGCACATGACCCCGCTCATGTTTGGGGTCCATTGTATGGCACATTGCACAAATCTAGCCGTGGAGCCATTGTCCAATTTGTCGGATGTGGCAAAAGTGGAAGCATTGTGCCAAGCCATGTATGCTTACTTTAGTCACAGTCCAAAGAGTCACTTAGAATTTCAGAAGCTTGCCGACTCAGTGGAAACAGAGGGACTTTGCATGCTCCGCAATGTTAAGACGCAATGGTTGTCCTTGCTTGAACCGTTGAAGAGGGTGATGGAGAAGTACAAGACACTTGTTGCAAAGATGTGTGAAGACGTTGTTGTGAAGGAGCCAGAGCTTACAGCGAAGCAAACTGCTGCCAAAGAGATTGCTTGTCACAATTATGATCTCTTATGTGACGTGGGTACTTTGCTAGCTCTTCCTTGCCTCATTTCATTACTGGATTCTGTGAATTCTTTGATGAAGTTTGCTCAATCTAACCATATGTTCGTCAGTGACTACATAGCTGCTGTGAAAATTTGTCAAAGTGAACTGTATATGATGTACAATGACAAGGATACGGCATGGTAGAAACAACATTTTGAGATGTTCCATGACATTGTCCATGATCACTCGTACTCAATCAACCAAGAATGGATGACGGATTTGAATTATGGGGCGGAATCGCTTGCCTTCTGCATTGGAGGACATACTTATCCCGCTCAATCTATGTGCTCTTTGAGTGTCAAGAAGTTGCCAGTGATTAGGGATGATATGGCTTCTATCATCACTTCCGTTAAGGCTCAGTGCAAAGATGCAGCTGAGATGTTGACACTTGAGCTGGACGTGCGATTCCCTGAAGTTGAGTTGATGAACACATTGGGTATAGTATTCCCTCAATACTGGTTGCAACCCAATTGCGATGATCTTTTTCCCTTGCATGTGAACACTATGGGCTCACTTTGGAGTTGTGCACGTGGTGAACTTTGGGACCGAGGAGAAGCCTAATTCTCAACAAGTAGACCATATTCTTGATGGGAGGCTACTTTCCTTGCAGATGTCCTTATTCAAATTGAGAATGAAGTCCCATTCACAAGCGGCTATAGAAGAAACAAGGGACCAGAATCCTATGACTAAAATATGGGTTCGCATTGGACAAAACGCCTTAATGTTGAACCGACTCTCTGAGTTCATCAAGGTGGCTGAAATTGCCATTGCTACAATGCTAGGCAGTGTAGAAGATGAGCACACATTCTCAACTTTGAGTTTTATGAAGTCCAAGCTCAGAAATTGTCTTGGAGAGCATGTACATAGATACTTGTGTCAAGTTGTTTTCACAAGACTTTTTCACTTTGGATACCTTCCCTATGAACAAAGCAATTACTTCATGGTGGGAAGAGAGATCACGACGAGGAGTAGATATGTAAGTTTCGTTTTCACTAAAGTGGCAAATTTGGACTTTTAAGTTCTTCTATTGATTTACTAATTGGGTTGGGGGTGGGTGGGATTGCTCATTGCATTTGGGCAAGGCCTTCTAGGTCGGGATTCAATTCCCCCGAGTAATTATTTTTTAAGTGAATATTCCGCATTGTTGTTCATTTTATGGTGTATTTTATCTTTCTTGTGTTGCTCTTTGGATTTTTAAACCCTTTGTGTTCTGTGCATTAGCCAAAACAATGACTCTCAAAACTTGAAAAATCACCAAAATATTGTCTCTAAACTATGAGCCTCGCCAATACATTCATACATAACAACATTGTCAAGAACACCAAGTTGCCACCTAAACCACATGGAGGATTGTTCAGGAGCCAGCAAAGCGAGTAGAATTTTTTATAAAAGAAGCCAGCGAGGCGACTCTACCAACATTGGGGCAGCGTGTCACTCGAGTGCCCCAAAAAATTAAAATATTCACTGGTAGCTAGATCCAGTAACTAGAGCTTGTACTCACTAGAAGAAACTTGTGGTTTTTTTTACGTCCAAATTTTGGACATCCACTTTTTTGGACATCAAACATAACATTAGGATGCTAGTTTTGACATCATAACTATTCTAGGTCTTGATGTGGTTTTGTTTAGTGATGGAATTCCACCCAAAAGATACAAGACTATATTTCCACCACTAAGTCATTTCTAAATTGAAAATTATACACCTTGAAATTACCACATTCAAAACCCTAACAATGATTGTGAGCTCATTCACTCTCAGAGTGAAACATTTGAACTATAATTTTACCTGGTTAATAGCAAAGAACTATCCAAACATTACTTGATCTAACAAGTCTACTAAGCATGTTGCAAATGCTTTGCCAAAACATCTTTAGTTCCTAGAGTTGCCTCACATATTAATATAAATAAATTCTTGAAAAACACAATACAAATGAATTTGATCTTTCATCAAATGAATTAAAACAAAGCATTAGGAAAAGAATGGACCTTCAAAGAGCCCTCCAATAACTCATTAAAATGTATTTTTCAAGAAATGATGGTGAGACTTCTCTCCTACTATCTCCCTTTATGATGGCAAGTTTTAAGTGGATCACACCAATTGGCTTACAGAGTGTGTACAATATCCTAAATTTGGAAATGCACTCTTCTTTTACTTAACTTAATACTGTAAAAGGTTCTTATTCAAATTGGTTGAATTAGACAACC
Organism: Antitrichia curtipendula; assembly: GCA_951230915.1. Taxonomy (NCBI): domain Eukaryota; kingdom Viridiplantae; phylum Streptophyta; class Bryopsida; order Hypnales; family Leucodontaceae; genus Antitrichia; species Antitrichia curtipendula. The sequence goes on along the minus strand of OX579633.1, from coordinate 55,287,553 downwards.
TACTTAGTTTAATAGTACTTGCATTGCTTTGGGGGTTTTCTAGAGAAGTGCTAAAGTAGAAAGATACAAAAAAATGATGTAGCCAAATATTTTAGTATTCATCTATATTTTGGATAGAACTATCTTTCCATCTACATATTTGGATGCAAGTTTAGATGAATTTCATTTAAAATTAGAAATTTCATTCAAATTATTTAAAAAAATTGAAACAACTTGGCATTATGATCATCCAATTTTTCTTCAATTTTTTCCTTAAGGCTTGGTGCTTCCCAATTACTTTTGGTGCTTTCAGATATTTAAACGCCTTAAAAAATTCCATTAATAGTACTTGTACTAAAGTACTAATATAACTATGGTTATTCATGTATACTATATGATGGTCCATACCAACATTCATTATAGCATGCACTAGCTTTATAAGTTTTTCTAATAAATCAATTGGTACATAGAATAATCTAATAGAATAAAAGATTATGACAAGCTTTGAGAACCTCATACAAGATAGCGACATAAATGTGTCATACAAATTGTAGTTGTCATAAGTCACATAGCCTTCATAATATAGCCTTGCTTGTTAAGTGCTTGGGAGCTTCTCAAGGGTCCATCCTATTCCTAATGATTATGTATGACATGTATCCTCGTCCAGTAAAGTGTGTGGGAAGTACTGATTGGAAAAGTAGTCTCTTGACTAATCAAAATGGGAAGACTCTAGACATTGACTATAGGTTTGGAACACTGGGCTCCCAAAATTCATAATAATTTTAGTTTTGGGAATAAAATTATGAAAAATTCACAATTGCAATTTTTCTTATCTCTCTATACGAGAAAATTTTCCATTGCCTAACACTACTCTTCATGTATCCTAAAATTGCCTAAGTGATTGGGTATGGGTAGTTGTACTGTACTTCATTCAGACAACAAGCAGAAACTTCCTTGACGCTGCTCCTTAGCTAATCGACAGTTTGCTCTGCAAATAAAAAAACCCTGACAAATCATCGATCAAACCACTCAACAACAAACCACTCAATAACAAATAAGGTAGTGTGCTCTAAAAGCACCCATCTTCTTGAAACAACCCCTATTTTTAGGTGAAGAATGGAGATGGGGTGATCCTTAAATGGACCAGTTTAGCAATTGAATGCATTGAGGAAAAATTGTTTTTCTATTGCAAGAGCCAATCATTGTCTTTGATTTCTGCACTTCTCTTTACAAGTTGCAAATGGACAGATTTTGGAAGACCTATGGTCACAAATAGGTGCCTATGCCCTAAATCTTTGAAAATTCATGAGTAACTCAAAAAGGCTTGGAAAAATACAAAACCACTTGTGTAAGGTACCACATCTATTTCTTTTTCTCTGAAAAATGATCTAAAAATATTTTTGTCCTCGAAAGCCTGTGAAAAAGGCGGACCAGCCCTTAAATGGTCGCTTTAAGAGCATACTACCTTACACGTGAGGTTCGCAACTTACATGCAACTGAAAGTATCCGTGTTGCAAGCCACTCAACATGTGGTAGATTTATAGACTAGATTTATAGTACCAATGTCTCAATCATAGAACTCAAAACAATCATGTTTCCAGCATTGCCAGCAAAACATTTCATACTATATACTATATATAGCACATGCTTACAATTGAAATCCAGATGTCAGATACCTCCAACGTTTGTTGGTGCTGATCCAGAAGCCACAAGAGCCTCAAACAAGCCTAGTTGTGGTTGAATTTCCAAGATGGAATGCTTGGCAAGCTGTCCCAATATCATTTGGCAAAATACAAACCCCACTCCCTCACAAATCAAGGTGTCGCAATCAGGAAGCTCCATAAAGTTTAGGTAGTCACTTACATAATGTCAATGCAGGGAGAGTTTTGCCGTTGTGCCATGTTTCGATTGGCTAAGTAGAGGCAGATTAACCCTTAAACATTGAGTGAGGGGATGTTTTGCAGCCGATAAATGACAAGAGCATCTCCTATGTAGGACAGAAGTGCAACTATTCATCTTCCAAATTTTGTGGGAAAAGGGAAGATCATCTACATTAGTTTGACTTCCAATGAGTGCTTTTGCATTATTCTAATCCAACAATTCACACAGTGACCAAACAAATGATTTTCACGGTTATGAGCCCGTTGTTTAAGGGTTAAGACTGATAATGCTCATTGCTCACCTTGAATGTGCAAATTTTCAACAGGGTGGATATGAAGTTTAAATTTCATTGGTTTGGCAATGAGAAAAATCTGAGTAAAAACTCTACTACTATCAACAAGTATTAACTTAGAGAATGTAGATCCACCTAACAAAATTTAAATGCACGAGACTTTTGCCATTGTGGCTTGTTTTGATTGGTTAACCCCTAAAGGACCAAACACCGTTTTTTGACAACATAGCAATTTTGGGCAGCTCACTACAACCGTAATTTTTAATTTTTTTCTTTGAAACTTTCAAACAAGATGTGCCCAAGGAGTAGCTTTAAGGTCCAACAATTTTCATAACTTTTGACTATGTGGTTAAGAAGTTATTGCATGATATGTTATTTTCATTGGTCAACAGGCAACCCGAGCAGCTAAAAAAACTTCTTTAAAAATCACATTTTTTTTAAATAAAAAATTGAAATTGGTGCTTTAGATTTATATAGACGTGGGAAGCTTTGAATCATTTCATTTTGACTAGTGAGATGAAAGTTATGAGGAGTTTTAGTTTGAGGGTAGTTATAGAATCTCTACTCTAAAATAAACTTTGAAGCCCTTTATTTAAATCAATTTTCAATATTTTTGAAAAAATATAAATATTGGGTGTAGATTGTTTAGTACAACATTGCAACAATTGGGATTGGCATTTTTCAATTCCATATTTAAATTCTTAACAATTTAGTGTTTTGAACATTCTCTACCTCCGGGTCTACCTCTTTCTACTTACTATTTTTTTCCTATATGCTTTAGAATTCCAAATGATCTGAAATTTTCAATCATGTAGCCATCCTGCCTTGAAGAATGAATCCAAAGCTTAACCACCATTTTGGACATTTTTTCATACCAATGTGACCTTGTGAACTGCAGCTGCTTAGATTTTCGTAGGGATAAAAAATGATTTTTGTCAAATCAAACGCTATTATCTTGCAATCCACATGGTAGAAATTTCTGAAATTTTTTCCACAATTTTTCAAACTAGTTTAATACAAGATCCTATGATTACATTTTTCCAAAAATGTTCTTTTTCTAAAATTTGGTACTTGTAATAGATATAGCAGTTTTAGAGCTGTTTTGGTGAAAACATAATCTCTAACCTTTAGGGGTTAAGCAATCCAAGAAATCATATGTCTCAATTATCTTATATGATATTATGCAAAGTAGTCCAAGTCATCAAGAATAATTTCAGGTCAATACCAACCTAGCCACCCACTACTCGTAGGTCATAACCAACTATTATTCTTGATGACTTGGCATGCTTTGCAATTAAGTACTAGTCCATTCACATGTTATAAGGATGTCAGATATTGAAGTCCCAATAAGATAGCAATAGTGAGCCTCTCATAATGGGCAATTCTAAAGACCTAAAGGCGCCTCACATTCTGAAAACATGAGCAATAAAACTTCTCTAGTTTCAGCAAATTGCTCATATTTGGAAAGCTTTGTAATAGATGAAAGCCTTTCACTGAACTACTTATTGCATAAATTGATGCACATACTAGATCTTAGTGGGCTTGTGAATTTATGGATACATGCATTACATCCCAAGCATAGAAATTGGGGGATTACTTGCATGTGAGCACAAAACCTATGAGTCCATGAGCCTATGAGTCTATATTAATATAAATATTTTCTATGATTATAGGTGTCTATGTTATAGACTCTTTCCATGTTATAGTTTATCTATGTTATAGGTACATATGTGTTATAAACATCTTCATATGGTTGTAGGTACTACGTATATACCTACAACTAGATTCAAGGCTCATAGATGCACGTCTTTGTACTTGAGCGCTAGCACCATTGCCAAGCCTTCCAACTTTCTTCAACTTTGCACTAAGCATGCTATTGACAACCTACAACATCCAAGCTAATCAAATTCTCTATGCCCTAGACATCAACACCCATAAGTTTTTCACAATGGTACAATTGTAGCCTTTCTACAGTGTAGAGGCGACTGAATTGATCTCTCGTCAAGCTTTTCACTTCACTCTCAACTACAGTAAGACTCTCTAGACTCTACTAAATTATGCTAGAAGGCCTTTTCAGAAGTTCAGGAGGGATGTCAAGCCTATTCAATAGGTACTATAGAATGTGTTGTTTGGCAAAAGGTCCAACTTGGGCTTCTTCATGTCCAAAAACAATGTATAAATCATGAATCTTGCATTCCGAGCCATTGCTCCTAAATTTTTCAAGAAATACCTTCCTCTAGAGACAAATCAATTGCAATTCAAGTGACAAAGAGGTTAATCTATCCACAAGACTCAAAATCCATCATATATTCAATCACATGCACTGAAATTGTGATACTTGTAGCATACAAATAAAATTAAGTGTTCATTACAAGGATTCGTCCTATTCACTGTAAATACCATCACAAACCAACTGTTTTAGAGCTATGTTGAAGACTTTCATTGCATTTAATACTATCCTTTGAGCTTCTATGGATAATGCCAATCATTTCACAATATTGTGATTGATATTGAGAACATGTATAGTGGGAGGAAAAAAAGGGAGCAAGGTATAGAAAAATGTATTGTTCCCTCAAATCCAATGCATCAAAGCCTGGTCTCAAGAGCAAGAAAAGAGGACCATATTTTGGCTCCTTAATATAGTTGAACTTGTGATCATTTACGCATTCAAGCTATCATGCCATCCCAATGGATTGTCACCAATGGCCCCTAATTGAGTTTTTTAGACCTTCATTGCCAACAACATATATTGCTTAGGCTTTGAATCCGACACCAATTTCCCTACACCTCTCTTTGAAAATTGACATGCTTGGACAATATTCAATTTGTTTTCATTGAAGATCTTCTCTTTACACCTTGCTTAACAAAGGAACATGCCCCTAGCATCTTATTCATTTCAAGAGTGACATCTCCATGCAATCATTTTTCCTTAATCATAAGCTCTTCAAATTTTCAATCAACCGTGATGTCACAAGCACTTGAAAACCTTCTACATATTGAATGTCCAAGTATACATTTCTTAATTTAATGTTGTCTTTCAATAATACATATCCAAGCTAGAAAAACCTCTTATACTCTTGCATGCAATTCTTCAACAGATGTGGAAGTTGTTCAGAACCAAGTCAATCCAAAATCTATGGTGGTCAAATTCAACTGTTGTAAATTTCAGACTTAATTCTTATCTATTGGTTAACCCCTAAAGGTTTTTTACTATGTTTTCACAAAAAACGCTCCCAAACTGCCATTTCTAGTACAAGTACGAAATTTTGGAGAAAAAACATTTTTGGACACATGTGACCGTAGGATCTTGTAGTAAACTAGTTTGAAAAGATGTGGAAAAAATTTCAGAAATTTCCACCCTGTAGATTGCAAGATATTAGCATTTGAAGTGACAAAAACCCTTTTTTTGTCCCTGCGAAAAACCGGGCAGCTGCACTTCACATGGTCACATTTGTATGAAAAAATGTCCAAAATGGTGGTAACTCTTTGGATTCATTCTTCAAAGCAAGTTAGCTACGTGCTTGAAAAATTTCAGATCATTTGGAAATGTACAACATATAGGAAAAAAATAGTAAGTAGAAAGAAGTAGAAAATGATTCAAAACACTAAATTGTTAAGGATTTAATTATGGAATTGAAAAATGCCAATCCAAACAATTGTAATGTTGTAATAAACAATCTACACCTTGTGTTTATATTTTTTTCCAAAAATATTGAAAATTGAGTTAAATAAAGGACTTCAAAGTTTATTTTAGAGTAGAGATTCCATAACTACCCGCAAACTACCCACAACTAAAATTCCTCATAACTTTCATCTCATAAATCAAAGTGGAATGATTCAAAGCTTTCCTTGTGCACATAAATATAAAGAACCAATTTCAAATTTTTATTTCTTTAGAAAATTATTTTTAAAGAAGTTTTTTTTGCTGCCCGGACTGCCCGCCGAACAATGAAAACTACATATCATACCATAACTTTTTAACCATGTGGTCAAAAGTTATGAAAATTGTTGGGCCCTAAAGCTACTCCTTGGGCACATCTTGTGTGAAAATTTCAAAGAAAAAAAATAAAAATTCCATTCATGGTGAGCTGCCCCAAAACGCTATGTTGTCAAAAAACAGTGTTTGGTCCATTAGGGGTTAACAAAATAATTTCCACTTAAAAAATAGCATTGGATACAGATGAGTATATTTGCATTTACAAGTAAACAAGAATTGCTTGGTTCCATAAAAAAACAAGATTTGTTCTTCATGAGTACAAGAGTAATTAAAAAAACAATACATATTCATTTATCTTTGTAACAAGTACACACATTCCCAAATTCAAAAAGAAATTCAATATAGATACAATATTCTCATATCCATGATTTAATATTTTCAAAAATTAACCATACCATACCTCATCACCTTCAATTATGTCGTTTTTCATGTTGCTTGAATTTACATCTACAAGGCTAGTATCTACGTCTAGAATACAAAGGCAATGATGCTAGCACATGAGCTTAGAAACATGAGTCCATAAGCCTTGAACCTAATTGTAGGTATGTACCTACAACCATTTGAAGGTGTTTAAAACATATGTACCTATAACATAGGTACATTATAACAATGAACAAGTCTATAATAAAGGTACCTATAACATAGACACCTATAACCATAGAATGTGTCTATAATATAGACTCTTAGACTTGTGGGCTCATAGATTCTATGTTTACATGTTAGTACTCTCTAATACAAAGGTAGTTGTTTTGGGCCACAACTATCTATTGATTTAGCTTCCACAAACTCATTCAACTCTATCATGAGCCACATCAATTATGTCATCACCACTAATGCAAAAAATAAATGGCTTCACTATTGACTCTAAAAGAAGAATTTCCATCCTCAACCACTTGGTTGATTCCTTTAATCAAATTATATGCCAAAACTTTGTTCTTTGCATACAATTGCATAAAACTTGAAGAGGTATGCCAACAATGATGAAGGAATGACTAAGCAACAATTATTCCATAATCATTCTTGAAAAAATAATCCTACAAAGACAAAGATGATGCATGCCTTATTTACAAACATTTGTATTTTTTACAAAGGGAAGAATTTAAAAGTTGTTAGTTAGTCCCTTTGTCCCACGAAAACCCTCCAAAAACCTTCCTCATGAAGAGTTAACTATATTTTTAGTCTTTGTGCAAGTGATACATACATTCAAGAACTAGTAATCCATCCCCTACATTTATGAAACATCTTCAACTTAGGTACCATTATTCCAACATCCAAAATCTATGTGGAAAGTATCATATTTGAGCATCGTTGGTAATTGCTGCTAACTTGTCATTCTTGATGATTTAAAGGTTGGTGACAACAATGGAATTGTAGAAATATATGCTCCCAACCGAAATATAGCAACAAGAAAACCTAATCTCCTTCATGAATAAATCTGCATAGCGCCCAAGTGGTCACCGAATCCATGGTCAACACAATTGTTAACTTTAAGGAAGCAACAAGTACAAGACCTGTGCCTCATATGGGCAAGGCCAAACTTGCTAGGAGAGGAATGCTCCTTGATTGCTTGCCACTAAATCCCACAAGGTCATTCAATACAACCAATGTTACTCAATGATTGAAATCAATAAATGGAGTTTTTTAGTGGGACACAAATTGTGCTTGATTTGGAGTTTTTTAGTGAGACAGAGGGAATAAATATTAGTTGCATTGAAGTCATTTTAGAGACATATGTTACCTAATTTATAATTATGGCAATTCCATGCCACTTCCTAATTTATACTAAAATCAGCTATTGCATCACTTAATGAATGAAAAGCTGCAATGCTGCATATGTCAGAAGTTTTTGTTACATGCTTTATGGTAGAAATACCCATTCCCGACTAGGAATCCATACCCAGCTTATATAGTGTAGCTATTTCTAACCACGACAAGAATAGATTTCCAACCAAAGCTTGAAATGTGTTTTTTCCACCTTTTCAAGGTTGGGACTAATAAGGTCATGACACATGTCCTAAAATAGTGAGTAGGAAAGTAGTTCTGGAATCAAATCAAAATTAGAAAAGTCTATACTTTGGATATGGGTCTAGACTAACTTTTGGCTTCTATAGCTCACAATAATTACAATTCAAGGCATAAAATTACCAAAAAAAATTGCAACCCCATGATTTCTATCTTTCTACATGGCAAAAAATTTACATTTTCTCATACTACTCCAAAACATGTACGGAATCACTTAAGTGGTCTACTATGGATGGTTCTACAATATTCACTTCTCATTAGAAAGTCGTTCAAAAGACTCAAAAATCACCATGCACATGCACACATATACAAGGCTATTAGTATGACACTCTATAGTCATATAGCAATCATTCTACAAAAGACACATGGAAAATTTAGTTAAATGGTGGTATTCCATGTGCCATTTTCAGACCACCTGGTCTAAACCATAAAATTGCCATTTAGGATAGGTATAGATTTCCAAATCTTGGACTTTTGTAGATCTCAAAAATCTAGGACTAATACAAATTTCAAACTATGCAATTTGAATTGTAAAAGTGACATTTAGAATAGGTATAGATTTCAGACATCTAAGAATGATATAGATTTCATCGACGACAATTGTACATTTCAGACCGCCCAATCTGAACTGTAAAAACTGCCGAAGTAGTAGCAGAATATCGCCATTTTAACTAAATTGCCCATACACGTTTTTCTTTTAAGTATATTAAAATATGCACTTTCAGTAGAATGTGGGGAAGAACAGCTGCTCCATGTTTCGCTTGGCCTTCTTAGGGTCTCACATCATGATCGGTGAGTATGAGTTCATATTTCAAAGTCTTCTGAATCTCAAGCAGTCGACGCTTGAATTTTTTACACTCGATCTCCCTGGAATCTAAACCATTTATTACTGTGGTGATTTTTCACAAGCATCTCAACTAGATTTTATAACATTGTTGTCCACGATTAACACCTAACAAGCCGCAAGATGTATTTCTTAAAATATTAAAAAGGCTTGTTTTGAGTTAAGTACCAGTTTTAAAATTCTGTCCCTGGAGACTCTTTGGCACGTCGAGTGGTCAAATTAGTCTACTAAGTTGTCCATTTTTAATGGCAAAATACTTTGCCATTAGTTTTTGACATGCAGAAGCATTCATTCGTGTAAAATGAGCACATGCGCAAGTGTGGACGTAGAGCACATCTTTACAAACTGGAGGATTATTTTGCCGACTCTAAAATTAGTGTAAGGAATTGAAGCAGGATAAGGTGATCGACAAGTCCCTCATTACATATGAAAGTTCCAGATACCAATAATAGTATATGTATTAGTAGTCTCTTTCATTCAAATATTGGCGAATCTAGTATTTCTTTGAGTGTGATGTCATCCATTTTTTCAAACATTTTTCTTACTGTTCAAGAATCCAGTGCCGAAATCAGGTAAGAATATTCTGGCGAAAGTTCGCCAAAAAAAAATTTGGCTGCCGCGACACCTTTGAGATGGCTTCTCGTTGAATCACCACTACTGCAAGTACAGTATGCTGGAACGCTCGGAACAACCAGAAGAAACGAGGTCAACGCCGACGGCCGTCACTGGAGTGTGTGGGACACGGTATCCTGAACTCCTGGGAGGTACATCTGCACTGCTTCTGGATTCCCTTGCAATTGGGCAATTAAGGTGCTCAATTGGGGTGCCCAATTGCCCATCTTGAGATATAGTCGCATCCATCGTCAACGCCCTGCCTCGCTTCGACGTGTCCGATAAAGAAGCTGGGAGCCTGGGATCCGCTAATCGGGTGCGTCCTTCGCACTCACCTCACCAGCTTCCGAAGTTCAGCCGAGTGATTTACAAACAGATATAAACTGGCGTGGGGCGAACCTTGACACTCATCTTATCAATATCTCCAGCATCTGAGCCTTCTAGCTTGCTTTGGCACACCGTTTGCCTGTAGTGTGGGTTTCGATTTCCATTATCCGTCACTTGCATCGTGCGAGTTTCGACTATCCACAAGCAGATTCACTAACGATTAGTTTCCATCGTGCTCTAGCTTGTGCACATACGCTTGCTTTACTGATCAATTGAGGAGGATTCTAGCCGGTTAATTGAAGCCACCTAGCGACAAGATCATGGCGACGCTAAAGCGCATGGCGTTGGCGGCCCTCCTGGTGCTAGCGACGCTTCTCATTCTGCTGCCAGTGCTGACACTCGCCGCTGACGCTGACCCGCTCCAAGACTTCTGTGTGGCCGATCCCACCAGCAAGATCACCGTCAATGGGCTCGTGTGCAAGAACCCTGCAGATGTCACTGTAACGGACTTCCTGTTCCGCGGCCTCAACAAGCCCGGCAACACCAACACCCCCACCGCCAACGCCGTCACGCCCGTCTTCGCCGCGCAGCTGCCCGGACTCAACACGCTGGGCATCTCCCTGGCGCGTCTGGACTTCGCCAAGGGCGGCCTCAACCCACCTCACACCCACCCGCGCGCCACCGAGCTTCTGACGGTGCTGCAAGGGAAGTTGTACGTGGGCTTCGTGACCACGGCCAACAAGCTGTTCGCCACCACATTGCACAAGGGCGATGTGTTCGTGTTTCCCAAGGGCCTGGTGCACTTCCAGCTGAATGTGGGCAAGGGTTCGGCCGTGGCGTTGGCGGCGCTGAGTAGCCAAAACCCAGGTGTGCAGCAAGTGGCTGCGGCGTTGTTCGGCTCTACCCCTCCCATCAGCGACGAGGTGCTGGAGAAGGCGTTCAAGGTGAACGAGAAGACCGTGCAGCAGATCAAAGCCAACTTCAAGGCCTGAATTTAGTTTTGGCAGCGACACTACTTACGAGCGGAAATTCTTGTAGTACAAAGAAGTTGAGTTGACAGGACCAATTCGGCAGCCTGGCTCAGTGATCAATGTTCCGGTCCCCGTCATTTGGAGTCGATCAAATGTAGAGCTAACTGACACGTAGATGCATGCACCAATAAATTGCACAACGTAGCTCATGATTTCTGTGATTTTAGAGACATGAACATTTTTTCGCCTACTGTGGCGTCAACTATTTGTATGGACATCCTGATCGAAAGCAGATTTCACCGAAACTGTATAATTGTGTTTGCCTCGATACGTTGACAGTGCTGTTGAATCTGGGCCACTGTTTTTTATATGAGCTCTAAGGCGCTACCGGACTAAATCGTTCCGATTTCAGGTTTCATTGTGTCCCCACATTATGAAATGTGGAGCGGGGATTGGGATGCTCCTGCTCCGGAGGGAGTACAATTCTAAAGTTACGCCTAAGAGTCCAGGCAGCAAGGCTGCATCATGGATCAGAACCCTCAGAAAGATAAGATTAATATCATGAAGCCCAGTGAGCCTCCTATCTCTCTATAGATAGATAAAATGAGGTTGTTTGTTTTGTTATGGTGAGACCTTTTGGACCGGACCGTCACATCCTTCGTACCATTGGAAAGCTCTCTGTTACATAGGGGTGCACGGACTTTGTTTCATGGCAATTCGACATACGCTGTGAGATATATTGAATTTCAAAGCTTTTATAAATAAGAAAGTTAGAAAAATATTTTTTACTTTTATTTTGGTTGTGGCAACGGCTGAGGGTGCACTAAGGTAGACAAACATATTACCACCTTGATTTGCAATCTGAATGTGTTGAGTTCAACTTCAAAAGGATCATATGTTTTTTGAAAGTATGAGCATGCTTCACAAATCAAACCCAAGTGGAATTATAACTTTTCAGTTAAAATTATAATTTTTATAAATTTTTGAAGTGGTTTGTCTAGAAATTACAAAACTATTTATAGATTAGAATCATAAATATTCCATAAGCAATCTATAACAGCCCAAGTCAAGTACTAAATATTCACCATTAATAGAGTGAAATGTTATCCCTTGTCATAAAAATTTGATTTTGATATAAAATGCTTTGATTTTGACATAAAAATAATGGATTTGGATGTTTTTTGGACGGAATTGATCCAAAGTAAGATGACTAAAATTAGTCTGTTGATGGAATTGGAAAACAAACAATAATAGGCTAGTCTATCTAACAATAGTTAGATACTATACAAACTGATACAAGCATATACTACATTTGATCTTGGCCAAAAAGCTAAGAAAGGTAAGCTACTCTCACTATGTTTCTAATCTATTTGTATTTGCACTTTGTCTTTGCAGAGTCCTATATATTCATATGAGACAAGGTTCATTGTCAATCCAGACAACACTTTATGGAATTAAAATTTTCCAAATAAAATTGTACTTTAAAAAAAAAATTGAATAATCTGCCCTAAAATTTTACGAAATTGCCCATAGACTAAAGTCATAAACGTTTTATAAATAATCTATAACTACCCAAGTCAAGTGCTAAGCATTCTCCACTAATAGAGTGACATGTTACGTCTTATTGTCAAAAAAAAATTAATTTTGTCATTAAAAAAATGGATTTAGATGTCTTTTAGACAAAATTGGATCCAAAATAGGATGATTGAATTGGACTAGTCTATTGATGGAATTGGGAAGCAAATAGGTAAGCTGCACTAACCATACCCTTGTTCTATTTATATCTGCACTCCCCCCCCACACCATCCTCTCCTTATGGAGTCAAATATGATGTCAACCCAGATATGCTTCCATCTTCAATAACTTGTTGGCACTAAGGTAAACCAACCAATTACCATTCACTTCTCAATTCTATCAATAGACCAACCCTATTCAATCACCCTACTTTGGGCCCAATTCCGTCCAAAATACATCCAAATCCATCTTTTTTATATCAAAATCAAAACATTTTATATCAAAATCAAAATTAACATGTCACTCTATTAATGGTGAATAATTAGTACTTGACTTGGGCTGTTATGGATTGTTTATGGAACGTTTATGATTCTAGTCTAGGGCAGTTTTGTAATTTAAAGACAGATCACTTCAAAAATTCACAGGGATTACAAATACAATCCCAAAAATTATAATTCCACTTGGATTTGATTTGTAAAACATGGTCACACCTCTGAAAAATATGTGCCCCTTTTGCAGTTGGCCCAGATTGAAAATCAGGGTGACAATAGGCTTGTCTACCATACGTCCTAATATGACACTCAAATATCTGTGCAAATTTTCATCGAGGACAATTGGCCTGCCATTTCTTCAAAGAGGGGTTTTCATAATAGCTCGTCAAGTCGGCCACCAAGTCAGCATATCCGACCTCACGGTGACTGCGTCGATTTTGAAGCTGAAATGTTGGTCAGTCTCGGTACTTAGCCAAGGCACTCTGTATCTTCCCACCGAAGATTCAGTAGTTTATTGGTGCCCAGGGTACGTCATTCAGCATTTGCACGTGACAGCGTAAAGCCTGGCACCGTGTGAGGCTACTTGTGCTCGCATCGGGTCCGTTATGGAGCCCATTTGTTGCCCACTCCACACGTCCTGCCATACACAAGTGTTCATGCCGCATGATCGGCTGGAATGACCCACAAGCGCTTGCCTTACCTGGGCGAAGCTGGCAGTGATCGTTAATTCTTGTGGAGAGGACGAACCGAGGTTGAAGAACGCTACGAACCACGTTCCTGCAATGAAACAGAAAATCCGTGCATCAGCACCCGTCTTGGACCTCAGATTTTGACCAATTCTAGCTTTTAGAGTTCTGAGCATTTGGATGTCCACAACTTTTGCGCTCTGATTTATGCGATTTTCACACAGGACCTTGCCTGGCTACAAAAACAGGACGTCCGAGATTGCTGAGGATTCACTTGAAAAAAGCACCTAGCCCTCAGTGTTTGTCAGCTGGATGAGACTAGATCGAAATTGAGAAAGTCGAGGAACGATTTAGTCAGTACATGGACATTTGAACCCTGTTAAGGAAATGGACATGGACACCACTGCTTGCCTTGCTGATCAGGGACTTATTTATGTACCTGAAGGGTCGAGGGCGACCCAGACGCGTGCATCACTCGACTGGTTTATAAGTTGCAGCTGCACATTGTCACCGTGCTGAAAAATCATGATTCCCGAAAAGAAGACCGAAGAATTCTACTTACTTGCAAACGCTTCGGCGACAGGACGACTTCCAGATGCTCAAGGACTTAAGAGATCGATAGCAAGTCTCCACTGACGCCTGTCTAGATACTATTGAGAAAAACAAAACAATGACGGTAAGCTCCAGCACCTCCTGGTTCTGAGTTGACAGGGAATTCATGTCAAGCAGCACGGAATTGGTGAGAAGAGCGAGCGTTCCGGCATCCAGGTACCGCAGATCACCACCACTGAAGAGAGGCGATTTCGAAATGGCCCATAGTGTCATCTGCACTGCTTTTAGCACTGTTAGCACGCACTGCACATCTTCTGGCTGCAATTACCAGGATCCTGGGCATCATGAAAAGAAGGTTCATAAATGTGGAACACATGCCTGCTGGAACCACGTTTACTGAAAGTAAACTACAAAAAAAGGCTTGATCTTTACATTAATTCTCCTTGTAAGCAGCTAGAATAATTCACAACTATACATGAAACACTCGGTCTTCATCATTCGTTAATTTGATTAGAAGAGAAAATACATCCTAGGGCTTAAAGCATAGTTAAGATAATACGCACCTGTGCCTGTTGTTCGTCAGCAGTCAATTGGCTTGGCCTATCCACGATCACTTTGTCATCTGCATTCACAGGAAGCCACAAATTTCAGTCCTCTCTCTCTCTTCTCTCAGTTTCACATTGTCTTTTACGGTGAATTAAGAGTAGATTGTCGATCTCTCACCAGGAAGCGTGAGCAGGCCAAACGGAAACAGGTCAAGGTCGGGCCATGACCTTCCACCTTCACGCTGGACAATCCCTGTATTCCCGGCACTCACAAAATCCCTGGAATTGCACAAGTAGCTATCAATCAGGATGTCTTGATCCTAGCTCCGAGATATTCTGTCAATCCAAGCATTCACCATAACAATAATAGATCCTGAAGGATCCCTAAAGGATCCTTGCGCATTTGAGATACTGTAATCTTTTCGCTAAATAACACAAGAATATCACAACGTATATTATCATAATTTCTTAATTTCCAAGATCCATCCTGCAATCAATAGCTACAGGTTTGGGTACAAGTTAAGAAAAGTACGAACAAGTACGTGCTCCCCAAAAGGACGTCTTGGTCCTTACCGGATGCTACAACTAACAAGCCATCTTTTAGCAAGAGCATGAAAAACACAGTTCAAGAGCAAACCTCACAATATCGAAGTGAGGTCGCATAGAGCCCCAGTAATCCCAATTGTCCGACGCCACACGGTACATATTGACCAGCTGAGCTACATCACGTCCCATAGAAGGAGTAGCTCCATCTCCTGGAGAAACAGAGTAAACCATCGGCCTCCCGGTGTTGGCAATAGCCTGCATGCACAAGCAAAAAGTTTACCCAGCTATATAACTTTCACCCTCAAATTGAGTCGTTAATACCTGCAGAGGTCAGGGACTTGCAATCTAAGTGACAAGTCACATAACTTCAGCCTAAAACCCTAAAACCCTAAACCCAACCCTGAACTCAGGACGTTACCTCCGACACCGCTGCAATTTCATCCAGAACCAAGCTGCTCCCAAAGACGCAATCGTGCTTCACTGCTCCAGAACACCACCCTCAGAATGTCAGAGCCTCAATGACGTTCACTACGCATGAGACCAGTAGCACCAGTTCAGAGCATAAGAGGAGAAACGTGGTTGAAACGAGACTGTTCCTTTCAACACTGCCACTACGTAATTTGTCACTTTTTACTCCACATTGTCAGTAGTATGAATTCATAATATTGATGCCTTTCTACTTTAACCCCGAAGTGAGCAAGAACTTATGGTTTGAGCAAGTCCAATTCGATTGATCAAATTAGGAAAAATTAAATTTCAACGAGGACAAATTTTGTATTACTAGAATCAGTGAAGAATCAGTTGATCACAATTTAGGAAGAAATCAACATTTGAAACAAAGTCCCCGAGTATATGACCAACTCCAAACTGATAAGGAGACATAAGGCCAAATTTGAGGTTCTAAGTCCTCTAGGAATACTTCTCTTGTGACATGGTATGCAAAACTTACCAAAATCAACACCCCAAGCTGCATACTGGTTGTAAAGAGACTGGAGGAAGGCTCTTCCGCCCGCATTACTGGTGTTGACTGTCGTGAAAGACAGTGGCATCCAGGGACACTCTCCTCCACGCACAGGTATATCCCGTGTCGTCCATGCTCGACCCGTCTCATCTGGACTTCCCTGCTCACCTCCATCCCAGACCACCACATGTTTATCCCTTCCATCAAATATTACGCAAGTTCTAAAGTATACATGCCATTGCTTGCACCCTACCCCATCCCACCTCCACTCACACATACTGCATCACATACTTAGCAAGTTCAAAATTATTGTGTGAAACCCTTCAAGGTTCCACAAGAAAAATGGTTCAAGAATCATGCACATTTTATGTACACTAGGCAATGTTATGATGTGCGAGTTTCAGAAAAATGAAAGAACGGAATGCAGTGATTCAATTTGAGCAGTCTCGATATGATCATAATAAAGCTGAGGTACTCATCCTTTATGAATGTGCTAGCTGTGTATACCTGAGCAGAATAAATGGGCAGATTGCTGTTGACTGCCGCGAGATTGATCCCGCGCATCACATGAATACCGAATTTGAGTCCCATCTTGTGCACCAGGTCGGCCACAGGCTTAAACCCCTGCCCATCACGAGAGCTCGGCCACCGCTCAGGGTCAGGCTGGGGGCGTCCATACGCGTCAAGGAAGTCCCTGCCAAGTTTGGAGGAGGCGTTGGACTCCAATCTCCGGTACCACAGGTAGTCTACAACCACATACTGCACAAAAATATTGCCAACATCTCACGTTCCGATTACATAAACCCGCCCAAACATCTCCGGTAGCCTAAACCCTAGTGCATGAACCTATGCATGATGGACCATTCGGGGCCGCATATTAGAGACGCGTGGTTTACATCCTATAGCCTATAGCCTAAAAGCCCTAAAACCTAAAAAAACCTAAACCCGTTAGTGACCTGATCCCTCTTACCAACAGCAACTCATTACTTCCGGTAGACTCCGTTGGCCTTCAATTAGCAAGCTAATTCTGTGCAAGCATAACTTGGCATAATGTTTATGACCACTGACCTCTGAATGCAAATGAGGTTTTCTGTCCCTTCGATAGTGGTGCACGACCTCCTACTTTAAACGCTTGCATAAGAAATTCGCACATTGAGTGAGAAAATTCGATCTCAAGAGATTTTGGATCTTTCAGCCAAGGTGATCAATTCCTTGTTGTCTATTGAGTGATCTTCCAATGAAAGAACACACGTGTATATTGCTTAAAATGCCTTTAGTGATGGAGAGAGCATCCTCTACCTTACCTCGTATCCAAACGGTAAAAGCTTTTCAGCAACCACTTGAGCATTGTGGAGAAACTGTTCCTCTGTAATGACCCACGAAAATGCGGCATAGGAGTTCCAGCCTCGAGGTGGGCTGGCCGCGACACTTGGGCTGCCATTAGTGCCTCCTATTGCACTGAAAATATGCAGAGTTGCGACACAAAAGTGACAAAATCAGCCAAGCCGATCGATTCCCGGCATGAAAATGATGAGCAGAAACTAAAGAGGCTACATTCGGATTCTAGTCTAAACCTGCCCAGGTTACTGTCTACATGCCTACAGCACTGAAGCAAAAAACTGCAATGCAGCAAAGATACTAAACGAAGCATAAAAAAGAAACTACATTTTCCACTCACCAAAAAAGTGTGAGAGCGGTAGCAATCGCCTTCGTCCAGCCAGACACCTTGCCTTGAAACATGGCGTCGTCTTCAATTCTACTATTCCAAGACGATCTCGAGATGTTCAAATTTTAGCTGTTCTTGCAACATCACAGCAAAATTATTCATCGCTGCTGCAAAATTGTTCTACCTGAGATCCTCAACCTCCAACAGACTTGTTCCCAGCACCGACTGGTTGCAATGGTGAGTGTGGTTCTGGGGCACCGCGAAAGTGTGCAGAACCCAGTCAGAGCTTTTCGATCGAGTCAAAGAATGCATAATAAGGTAGGAGGTTCATAAATGAACGATGTAAGAGCTGAAACTGAGTTTTGGGGAGGTGAAGATTCTTCAAATATTTTTCAGAATATTTTCCTTGAAAGACAAGTGGAACTGGATTCTAACCGAAGTAGTTTCATATTTTTCGGAGCTTTGTGGAATTAGCTATAAATTTTTGAAGTTGAAATGGCATAGGGCTCTATAATGGTCCACCTCCTGAAATGTACAATTTTTGTACATTTCTGAAGGCAACAAAAAAAACCCATGTACAATTAGTGTACATTTTAGGAGGTGGGCCATTTTAGAACCTCCTATCTTATACAGTACGCCTAAAAAGAGCACTCTTCAAATGTTTAAGCAGATAACTTATTGTGAGGATCTTTTGTACCCCTTCCTTGGTAAGGTAACAGGTTCTAAAATGGAGCAAGTTCTAATATCAATTTAGGCTCTATAAGTACATTTTGCACTTTCCAATGTACAAGTGGTGTGCATCTGAGGAGGTGGTCGGTTTTAGAGCCCACAAAAATGCACTTTTCTGCTACTTCAGAAATTCATAACTAAATGTACAAAGCTTCAAAAAATATGAAACAACTTGGGTTAGATGCCAATTTCTCTTGCCTTTCAAGGAAAATTTACTAAGAAATATTTCAAGAAGTTTACCTCCCTAAAATTCAGATTTAGCTCTTAGATGAGCGTTTTATGGACCTCTTACCTTATTCCTTTTCATAAAGTTATGACAGCAAGACTTGCAACTGAAAGCACTGACAATGCCTAGCTTGACATTGCTAGAACTGTGTTGCTCACTAAGTTTAAGGTCGGACCACCCATTTCCAACCAGGGACCAATTCCCAACCGGTAGTGCCCCTATTTCCAGTCAAGGCTTGTAATGTGTTTTTTACTCTTTTTTAACTTTGGGACTAGTAAGATCATGACACATGTCCTAAAGTATGCAAAAAATAACAAGAAAATAGATAGTAGGAAGCTAGTTCTTGAGTGATCAGAATTGGAAGACTCTAGTGATTGGGAATTGGTTCGGAACACTTTTTGGCTCCCAAAATTCCCAGAAATTTCAGTTTTGCAAAAAAAATTCTAAAAATTTTGCAATCTTAGTATTTTCTATCTTCCTACACAGGAAAAACCTCCATTGCATTCAATTGCTCACCATGTGCGCCACAAGAGCTTAAGTGATTAGGTATAGGTGGTCCGACTTTAACACAATCGACAAGGATGACGTGAAGATCGACCTACCGAGGAGTGTGTGCAAGTAAGTTAAGGTAGGAGGCTCTGAAATGGAGCGGGCATTAAGAACGACCCTACAAATGGCTGTGAAATGGACATGAGTTGGTTCTGTAATTGACATGCATAGTCATTGAATGAATCAAGGAAAAAAAACATTATCAATTGCAAAAGCCAATCATTTGCTTTGCTTTCCCCATCTTTATTCATAATTGCAAGTGAACCGTTTACAGAAGACCTAGGGTCATAAATAGGGACCTATGACCCAACTCATTTGAAAATTCATAAGTAATTCAAAAATTCTTGGAAAAATACAAAACCACTTGGGTTAGATTCCTCATCTATTTCTCTTTGTCTGAAAAATGAGCTAAAATTATTCCCGTCCAATGAAAATACACGAAAAAGGCAGACCAGTCTTTAGATGTGCCATTTCAGAGCCTCCTACCTTACCGTCCTTTTCTTCTTGAGTGGCTCAAAGAGGATTTACATCGCCAGCAACAGCCAGTTTGGACTCCTGGTCTCTGCATCCCTGACAAGAACGCTCCACTGACTTTTATTTTCAAGTGATATTCCAAAATATTTGCACTTAATCGTGTATGTCAAAAAATAATATTGAAACATTTTATACACTTTTCAATTTTCCACAGCTTTTGGAGATTATTGGAGTGAACTTTTTTTTTAAATCAAAAATTTGGACTCATATTTTAGTCACTAATATTTCACTCTATAAAATTATGAAATTTGTGAAATTCTTATCAGAAAAATTCTAAAAAGAATTTTCAGTCCACTTACTAAAAAAATCTTTTTAAATTTTTACTTGTATTAACAGGGTTTTTTCACTAATAAGTTTGATTAAATTATTAAAAAAACAAAAAATATTTTAAAATTATTGAAAAATCATTTTATATGAGTGTGTTACTTGTACTTTAGCATGACCAAAATTTGTTGGGTAATTTAATTTCTCAATTAGTTATGACAATTTTTGAAATGTATAAATATTTATGAGTCAGAGGTATTGTACGGCAGTCGTTCTATATTAGATAAGAATTCATTGACAAGATGGTATTGATGCAAGGTAGATGACTCCTTTCCGATCACTTAAGCAATTCAATATATCTATTGTATGGGTATGATGGGGGGAAAATTCCCCTGTATAGAGAACCAGATTTTAAAAAGATTTCATATTTTTTTACATTTTTTTCTTGAAAACAAAATTCTCATGAAGATTCCATTCAATCTATTCTTATTATTTAGGTCACCCTATTTCCAACCATAGGTTGATTTCAAAATCGACAATGCTTTAATGTAAGTGATAATTGTGTCTTTCAATGTACATCTTGTGATCATTACATGCTTTCAGTGTACACCTCCCTAACATTTCTATTGCTCCTACTTTTGCGTCAACTGTCACTCTGAACCACGTGAGCTGTCACCTAAACCACAACTAATCAAAAACATAACAGCCTAATCTGCGAAAACAGGTGCCTGGTTGGAAAGGAGCCAGCTACCATATTCAGTGAATCACTCAGAATCATTTGATGCAGAAGATTTCTGATATATTGATCAACAGAAGAAATGCATGGGAGCAGCATACACATGTCTAGCTCTTGATAGGTCGAGCACTCAGCTGCGTGTCGCCTTTTCACAGAAAGCAAACCAAGTTCTCTTAAAGGTATGGATGCCTACACCTATCAATTCTCTCCACAAGTCGTAAAAGATTAGATAGTATGGGAAGGCAATGTAAATTTATTGCTGTAGAAAGTTAGAAAGAAATGATGGGCATTGCCAATTTCTCGTGATTTTTTTCCTTAAAATTCAATTTACTATGAATTTTGGAAGCCCAAAGTTGGCCTCAACTCATGCCCAATACATAGAGTTGTCCAAATCCTGATCATTCCATAACTACTTTCCAGCTCACTACTTCCTACTTTCTTACTCACTACATCAAGGACATGTGTCATGACCTTATAATTCCAACCTTGCAAAGGAGAAAAAATCACATTTCAAACTTTGGTTGGACATAACATTGTTTATCAATGCTTGGGGGGTCCCCTTTTGCTCCCCTGAAACATGACACGACATTGACATTAAGCACTTTCTACTATTGACTCCGTTACACAACCAATAAGGCCCAACCAACACTGATAGAACCCAACCAATTAAATTATTTACATTAAAACTTAACATTTTGAAGATATCTAAAGAAGAATTATGCTTCCTACAAGGGGGAATGTATTGGCCCAATGAACAATGTTATGGAAACCTGTTCCAGCCTTGCTTGGAAATAGCTACAGGTTGGGTATGGATGCCTGGTTGTCAATGGGTGTTTCTACCATAGTTGCAGCCTAAGTTTCTCCTTCACACATAGCAGTGCAAATATAACCTACTGTACTGTACAGATAAAATTGGCTTTTTCACGCAAAAGATCTCTGCAGCTCTAACCATGTTGAAAGCCCGGTTAAAGTGATGCAAATAGTATTCTCTAGCTCAATTCATGCCAAGTTGAAGAAGTTTCTTGAGTCACTCAATTAACACGTACGGTGCCTCCTCATTCGGCTGAATGGGACAAGATTTTGAACTTCCAGGTTGATCAGGAAACAAGGGACCACCCACTCGTGTCACTGCATCTCGCGCTTGTTGCTCCCAATTCGTGCGCGCCGTTGCAACGATCAGAATGATCGTCTGGGTGGCTATTCCACTTGTTATGCCAATCCAGAATCCCACGGCATTGTAGTGGAACCGAAAGGCCAAGAGAATGCCAGTCGGCAAGCCCACGACGTAATAAGAGCCCAGGTTTGTGGCAGCGCCAAATGTTTGCCAGCCTCCACCTCGCACCACGCCGGACAAGACTCCTTGCAAGGCATCGAAGATAGCGAGGCCCGCGAGCATGGGCATAACGCGAGAAACATACTCGGCAACTTCTGCATCACTTGTGAATAACCATCCCCACCTGTGGCGCGCGGAAAACTGAAACACGGCCACAGTCAACCCTTCAACTGCAGCAAGGCAGAGTGAGACTGACACTGCTCGTTTTGCAGCTTGAGCATTTGCAGCTCCAAGCTCGTTCGACACACGGGTACTTGTGGCTGCTCCCAATCCATAGGGTATCATGTACATGAGCGTAGATGTTGTCAAACAAACCGAGAGCGTGGAGGTTTCGAGCTTGGGATTCGGAAGATACCCAGAGAAGATGACAAGAAGCTCAAAAGACCAATACTCCAAGCACACCATGATGGCCGACGGAAGGGCAAGCTGGAACAGAGGGACGAGATCTTGAAAAGCTGCTTTGGAAAAGCCTGTCCATGTCTTTTTGCAATGAGGGGAGAGCTTGACGTACGTCGCCAATATTGTGACGTTCACCCAATTTGAAATGCTCGTCGCCATCGCGGCGCCATGAAACCCTAATTCAAATTTGAAGATTAGCAGATAGCACAGGGGGATGTGGAAGAAACACAAGGTGGTGAGGGAGGAGATCGACATGACAGCAACGAGGCTCTGAGCTTGCAGAAACTTGACCAAAGGTTGAATTGCGGCGTACGCGAATAGAGAAGGGATGAGAAAGAATGCATACTCTCCAGATATTGCAGCAATTTCGGGGTTCTGACCGAGTGCAATCAGAATGCGAGTCATATTATACCAAACGAGAGAGACAGGGACAGCGGTGAGGAAAAGAACAAGCATTCCTCGTTGGAGGTAAATGCCCACCATCTGATAATTCTTTGCGCCGAATGCTTGTCCGCACAGAGTCTCCAGAGCACAGCCCATGCCGACTAGCAGACTCAGTCCAGTGACGGCAGAGAAGGAGGATGCGAGTGAAGCGCCGGCGAGCGGGAGCTCCCCCAAGTGACCCACGAACATGAGCGAGACCACGAGCAGAGAATACTCCAGAAAATTCACCGCGATCATGGGCAAGGCTAACCGTAGCTGCTTCTGGAGCTCCACCAGGAACCAGCTTCTCGTGCTCTGGGAAACACTCCCAGATGGAAAGATTGAATGTGTCAACTCGTGATTCTTGTGAATTTCGCCGATTTCGGAGTCAAGCAGAGGCTCCGAGTATGAAGATGCTTCCATTGCGCAAGCTCACAGTGCGGAATTGGCTGAGATTCGAAGCTCGCTGTAGAAAAGTCTCGATTTTGAAAGCAATTCGGTCTCGACTGGTGCTGGTGCTGGTTACGGATACAGCATGGTGAGTCGCATTCACCACCAGCGACAAGACAAATCTGACACTTTGTGCAGGTACTATGACCGTTCTCCATTATCTTGTTTGCGTGCTCCCCACTTTCATCGATCAGTATAAAATAGTTTTGTCTTATTTGATTCCCGTTAGAATTCTGACTTAACTTGACGAATCCGTGTATCTCTGTGGGAACATAACATTGTTAAAAGCACCCGCGTTCTCAAAGCGATCATGACACAGAGGTGCATTTTGCTTTCTTCAATGTATAAATTGTGTTCATTTCAGGAGGTGGTCGCTTTTAGTGACCATCGCATTTTAACTTCAAAAATTTGTAACTAATTCCAAGAAGGTCCAAAAAATATGACATAACTTGGGTTAGATGCCAATTCCATTTTTCTTCCTATGAAATCTTTTTGGAAATTGTTTCAAGCAGTTTATCTTCTCTAAAAAGGCAATCAACTCTTAAATGGTTGCTTTAAGAGCAAACTACATTATAACCAAGCAATAGTCCTCCCAATGTTGGCAAGGTTTTATACCTCCCTAGATGCCTTGGAGGGATTTATCAATTAATTCAAGGATTGGGATTGGTTGAGGAGTCATATAAGACAATTTTATTCATTGTAAGAGTCTCTTTTTCAAGGATGCAAAAGGGCCCTACCTCATTGGTAAACAATGTTCATGAATGTCATTGTAATGGATATGTAGCTTAGAACCTTCTAGAAGTATAAAGAAGTTTCCTAGGAAGGAACCTATAGATAGTAGGAAGCTCCCTTGATAAAATTATTTATGTAATTAATTTAATTCATGAAATTTTTTTAGAACCTTCTAGAGGTATAAAAAAATTTCCTAGGAAGGAACCTAGAGGTAGTAGGAAGCTTCCTTTATAAAAGTTATCTATTTAATAAGTTTAACCCCTAAAGGACCAAATTGCATTTTTTGGCAATATAGCAATTTGGGGAAGGTACCTAGGAATGGAGGGTTTCTTTTTTGTTTGAAATTTTCACACAACATTTTCCCGGGGAATAGATTTAAAGCCCAATAATTTTCATAACTTTTGACTACATGGTTCAAAAGTTATTGTATGATATGTAGTTTTCATTGCTCAACGGGCAACTCAGGTAGCTAAAAAAACTTCTTCTTTAAAAATCACTTTTTCTAAAAATAAAAATTTGAAATTATTTTTTTAGATTTATATATAATTGGAAAGCTTTGAATCATTTCATTTTGATTAATGAGATGAAATTTATGGGAGTTTAGTTTGTAGGCAGTTTGTGAAAAGTTATGGAATGTCTACTATAAATAAACTTTGAAGTCCTTCATTTAATTCAATTTCTAATATTTAAAAAATAAATAAAAATGTTGGGTGTAGATTGTTTAATTCAGCATTACAATCATTGGGATTGACATTTTTCAATTCCATAAATAAATTGTCAACAATTCAGTACTTTAAATCATTCTCTACTTCTTTCTATTTACTTCCTTTGTCCTACTAAAGAACTCCAAAATTCTTCTTTTTGAGGGATTAACTATATTTTTAGTCATAGTGCTAGCAATACAAGTATTGAAGAACAAGTAAGCTATTTTTTAGATCTATGCAAAATCTCCAACTTAGGCATTGCCATTTAGGCACCTAAAATCCATGTGGAAAGTACAATATTTGAGCATAATTTGTAAATGCTGCCAGCTCTATCATTTTAAATGATTTAAAGGGTGGTGGCAACAATAGGATTCTAGAAATGTGTTTCCCAACCTAAATATGTGCAAAAAAAAACAATAGCCCACTTTACATACAAATTTTTATAGTGTTGAAGTGGTCACTAAATGCATCATCAACACTACTATCTAAAGAAGCAATTTGTACGAGGTGCCTTATATGAGCAAGACCAAACTTGCTAGGCCAAAAAAATGCTCCTCAATTGTTTCACTTGCCCCCACAAGGTTGTTCAATATGCCGAGCACTTACTCAACATTTAAAATCAAGAAATGGAGCTTTTTAGTGAGACAAAAATTCTCCTTGATTTGGAGGTTATTAGTGGAACAGAGGGAATACTATTTTTTTCCTACATGTTGTACAATCTCCTTGACAATTCCAAACTATTTGAAAAAATTCAAACATGTAGCCAAATTGACTTAAAAAATTAATCCAAAGAGTTACAACCATTTTGGACATTTTTTCATACAAATGTGGCCTTCTGAAGTATAGCTGCCCGGATTTTTGCAAGGATAAAAAAAGGACTTTTGTACATTCAAACACTAATATCTTGCAATCTACACAACAAAAATTTCTAAA
The DNA here is from genome assembly GCA_951230915.1 of Antitrichia curtipendula. Taxonomy (NCBI): domain Eukaryota; kingdom Viridiplantae; phylum Streptophyta; class Bryopsida; order Hypnales; family Leucodontaceae; genus Antitrichia; species Antitrichia curtipendula. The sequence goes on along the minus strand of OX579633.1, from coordinate 55,261,654 downwards.
AAAAATTCTACATCTTTTCAAATCAGTGTACTAAAAGATCCTATGGTTACATTTGTTTTAAAATGTTTTTTTTCTAAAATTTGGTAGTTGTCCTAGAAATGACAATTTTGGAGCGTTTTTGGTGAAAACATAGAAAAAAAACCTTAAGGATTAAATCATAAATTTTTCTTAGAACCTTCTGGATGTATAAGGAAGCTTCCTAGGAAGAAACCTACAAATAATAGGAAGCTTCTTTAATAAAAATTATTTATGTAATAAATTTAAATTATGAAAATTTTATAAGAAAGAACTTATAGGTAGTAAGAAGATTCTTGAAAAAATTCCTTGATGCAAGGGTACTTACATAATAAGTTTAGTTCATGGAAATTTTCAAGAAAAGAGCCTACAAGTAATAGGAAGCTTTTTTAGTAGAAGGTACTTCTTTAATAAGTTTAATTTATAGAAGCTTTCTAGGAAGAAGCTTGAATTTAGTAAAATACATTTTGAAAAGCTTCCTTGAGTAAGTTACTTATATAATAGGTTTAATTCATAGAAATTTTCTAAATTAGTAAAAACTTCTTGAGAAGCTTTTCAAGCTAAAAAAAATCTGGTTGAAAAGTTTGCCAATAGTAGTAGTATACAAAGAATTCAAGGTTGAAGTAATCCTCAATCTTGGCAAGACACTTCTTGGACTTCTACTTTCTTGCTCTAGCTACACTCTTATATTCTTCAAATTTGACATCAAATTCTATCTCAACTCCTGAGTGCCCTACTGCCTCAAATCTAGCCTCTCAAAACTAAAAAAAAAATTCATTATTTGACTATTATAATATTTTCAATTTGGAGCTCCAGACTTGTTTCCACTACAAATTGGTATAGTTAGTTGATGTAGATCTCTTTTGAGATGATAGTTTAATTGGAATGAGTTCAAAAGGTTCTAGATTTAAGTAAACATACATTGGATGCTCAGGGATTAAAGAACATTCATTAAAGCCCCTTTGCACCTACATGTAAGTAGTTGTAAAAATAAGATTTTAACTTAGAAGAGCTCAATCAAGCTACTTATTTTTACAATGTACCAAATCAATACCAATATTTAAAGGTGTGTATTGGCATATTGGAGGCATCATTAATAGCGGAGGTTGTCTTTTGAGAGGATAGTGAGGGATAGGTGCATTTTCAATTAATGCATCCCCCCTTCCATTCATTCAAAAGACCCCCTTTTAAATTTATTTTTTTAATTGACCCCCCCCCCTTCCTATGTGTAATTCCCAAGGAGCTGGGTACTTGTGAACAATATGGGATATATTGTAGATTTGTATTTATATCTGTATCTGTATTTGTATTCAACATTCAATATCTGTATTTGAATCCATATCCGTATCTAGTACCATCAGTAGAGATGCCATCTGACAACGGAGTTTTTTTTCAAATCAACAACAGATGAAGGGGAGGAGGAGTTTTGTAAATTATTATTGACGACTATCATTTTTTTCAGCGGGGGGAGGGCGGGTAATGGACAAGTTTTTGTAAACACAAGAGATAGTAACCCTCATGTTTACAAACATGTGTATGGTTTTGAAACTGGGCATTCATTGACAATCATGTGGTTCCTAGATATAAACTCCGTTTACATATATATTTGATGGTCATATCTTTTTTCTTTATCAAGTTGTCATGCTTAAAAGCGTCCCATTTCTGCCATGACAATGCTTACACAAACACTGTACAATTTTTTATGACCTTGCTGGATTAGGGTTTCAAAGCCTATTTTTATTATATACAAATAAAGTTGTTGTAGCCAATATTCTTGTGTCACTAGACTTACATGATGAAGAAATGTGGCCATGGATGTGGAAGATATTTTGTGAAGTAGTATGAGTTCTCACCTTCCTTTATAATCTGTGTGAATTTTAGCCGTATGCTTTGTAAAAATTGTGTGCAACTTCGTCCTACTCTCTTACCTACCACTTTCTTTTCCAAACTTTATCTATGCAATCAAATATCACATTGATTGGCCTTCTTGTTCCCCCTTTTTCTACTATGGCTACAAATTTGGATCCTACTAACATAAAACAATTTTTGTTGGTCATAATCATATGTCAAAAAACATGTTTGACTCAATGTATGAAATGCAAGTCATTGAGTCAGTTCCAACCTTCTCATTAGACGATTCAACTTTCTTTAGAATGATCAAGGTACATGATGTGTTGGTAGACATGAATATGACAATTACATATGTTCTTTATGATTTTTAACTCCCATTCAAGAACAATTTTAGACATAGAATTGAGCTATTGGATGCTTCCAAGATCAATTGCGTGGTTTTCATAGTTCTTCTTATACAAATATGATGACTATAGATGCATTTCTATTTTTAGATTCACAAAGGCTACTATTTTAGACTTGCTTTGGTCTGGCTCCTCACTATGAAAAAACAAGATACAAAATATTAGATGGCAATACCTATGAAAGTTTGAGTTGCATATGTATTGTACAAGCTTGTGCAAGGTGATTTTCTTCTGATTTTTTTTGAACACTTTGCAATTGGACAATTAACCCTCTCTGGTATGCTACAGAATATAGTGTATGCTATAAACATTGAGTTCCATGCAGAAATTAGCTTTCCTCAAAGCAATCAATTGCATAACATAATGCAAAAGTTTCAAAACTTTTGTGGGCTTCCAAGGATAGTAGATGCCATAGATTGCACCCACATTTGCAAGCCGCTTGTTGGGCCGGTGGAATACTTTATTTCAAAAGTAGTGCCTATTCCATCCACATGCAAAGCTATTATAGACTAGCAAAAAAGATTTGTTGATCTAGCCATAGGCATTCTAAGTAGTACACATGACTCTTGAATGCTACAAAGGTTGTCCTTGTACCATTGAGCTGAGGTAGCTCGATCAAACCCTCTTTGACAATCATGCTAACATCCAAGCCTTTGTCTCCTATCAGTTGATTGATGAAGGATAACCATTGAAGCAATGGTTAATGACACCATATCGGGATGCCCATAGCTATATTGGAAAGCATTCATTCTTAGAGTGTTTATACAACAAGCATTTATCACATGGATGAGCCATAGTAGAAAATGCTTTCAAAATATTAAAACAAAGCTTTTGCAAGTTGTTGAATGTGATTGATCTTGAACTCACATCTTGTTTGTACCTAACATGGTTGTGTATTGTTGTCTCCTTCAAAATATTTTGTTAGGCAAGGATTTGACAAGATATTTAGGCTTCTAGAGATCTTACAATAAGATGTCATGTTACCCAAAGTCAATGAGAATTCAGTCCTTGACCCACAACAAGAGGTTGTGCTCACTATGGAATTCCTTATAGCAGATGCCAAATGATATGAATTAGGCATATTTCTTGGATGTCACACAAATCTCGATCCATGAAGGACACTATTGGTTGTCATGCTTAAAATGCAATATTATAAATGATATTCTTTTATAGTTATTACTTCATTTTGTTAGTGGATGTAGATTTTGTATTTTAGTTTTTGAATTGTAGAGATTAGTATGTGAAGATCCAAGCCTTCAGCCAAAATAGTGAGAAGACCCATTTTAGAAATCTAATGATAAACCTTTGACCAAGCTTTTTTGCTGCTCATAGTACAAAATCCCAAAGGCCAAATCCAGTGGCCAAGCTTTGATGGCCAAGCCTTTAATAAAATAAAAACTCCCGTTAGTTTATCAAATGAACTAGATTGCCTCTTGTGTAAAGCGGCACTAACATTACATGTATTATGTCATCCTTTGCCATTATAGGGAATGTATTAAGCCATCAAGGGATGCATGACACTCTTTCATTGTGCAGAATAATTAACCAAAGAATTAAAAAATAAAAACAATGACATGTCTCTCAACCTCCTATTTTTTGCAGAGGTTGTTTCTATTAGGTATCATGATTATAAATATAAACAAGTAATATACATCATTTTCCTACAACACACTTGATATTGTTAAGACTTGAATTGATAGTTGCTTTGTTTTTATTTTGTTTTTTCCTATCTATTGCATGGATTGAATGACAACATACTTGTAGTTAAAAGACAATATACTTTCAATCTTGCCTTTATGTCAATGTTTATGTAGAGGATGATGGCACCTGAGTTGTTTGACTGTCTTTATAATCTTCAATAGCATGCCTTGAGTCCAACTCTCTTTGGACAACAATATTAATTCTTGTAGATCTCACCACTCCAACTCTTATGGCCTTTGCAAAAATAGCCATGGCAGCTACAATAGTATCCTAATTTAATAAAGTAAGTAATAAATTCTCCAATATTTTTTTATCTTCTTCTTATTTGTACTTATTTTCTTCCTGAATTTGCTTCTCCAATTCCATTTCATGCTACTTCATGTCCTTGTCCTTCGATGCCTAGATAATTTCTTTGAGTCTTGCCATTAGTTGATAACTACCAATATTAGAAACTTGCCTTTTTAGTAGCATTTCAAAGAAATGGGTCATGTTTTCATTGACATCATAAATTTTGAAATTGTGGGAGGCAAATTTTTGGTTGATGTTGGGAAAGACTTGGAGATGTCAAAGTAAAAACAAGTGGATGCAAAAAGGATGTGTATGTTTTTTTGGACATCAAATAAAACATGTCATGTTTAATAAAACGACATAAAAAACATGGAAGTGCCATGTCAGTTGGAGGTTTTGGATTCACAATTGGTAAGTTTTTGTAAATTATTGTGGGTTGAAGTAAAATGCAAACTAGATGTGAAAAACATAAGAGAAAGGCAACCATATGGCATGCTTTGTAAAAAAGAAAAATGGATGAAAAGGAAAGCTCTTTATACAAGTAGGGTAGTAGGAAGTAAAACAATCTATATGAAATATGTAATGCAAGAATTATATTCAATGTAGAATGTGTAGAAAAACATTCACACGTCTAAAAAAACATTTATATGTCTAAAATAACGTCCACATGCATTGCAATCAAGTTCCTATATATCTTGAACTATTCCATATCTTTTGTCTAACCTTGGATGAAAAATAGATTTCAATATAAATATGACCTCTCCACCCTTCATTCTTACTAAATGTCATTCAATTAACCCCTAAATGACCTGCATGCGTTTTTTGGCAATATAGAAATTATGGGCAGGTTCTTGTGACTAGAGATTTGTATATTTTGGACTGAAATTTTAATAGATGGTGGGAACAAGGAATATCTTTCATATGCACTAAATTTTACGACATTTGGAAATACGAGTCAAAAGTTATAGCCTAATATGTTACTTTTTTTTCCAGCCTGGCAGTCCGGTCAGATTAGAAAAAATCACTTTTTTCAAAAACAAAATTTTTTAATTGGTTTTCTAGAGTTATATATAAGGTAAACCTGCCTATGACAGGCAAAATAACTGATTTGTCTTGTTGCCATTACCAAAAAAATTCTGATTTTTTTTCATACAAAGACAAATCTGATAAATGAAGGAAGCAACTGGAATTTTATTTTTTGGATAAAGTATGAATTTTTAATGAATTTTTGAAATGTGCTATCCAGTTGGCCCAAATGAGTCTGTAGATTACCCCAAATCAGAAAAAAGTGTTTCTATGATGGTCATCTTGTCACCTAAATCAGTCACAACATTTTCTAACATGGCTACAAGATTTCCTATCATAGACATGACAGGAATAAAAAAATAACTTTTTACTATCAGTTTACACTAGAAAGGTGTAAGTGTCCTATGACAGTCACTAGTAACTCCATGACCATCTCCCAAGGCTTTAATTATGGTAGCAAATCAACCTAATGTAGTCCTAATTCCAATTATTAGGAAAAGTCTGTCATGAGTTAATATTAGACTGTAATGGACAATTTCCTAGGTGCCTGTCATGGGAGATTTGCTTGTCATAGATAGGTTTACCTTACGTGAAAAAGCCTTGAATCATTCCATTTTGACCAATGAGTCAAAAGATATGAGGAGTTTTAGTTTACGGACAGTTATAGATTCTCTACTCTAAAATAAACTTTGAAGTCCTTTATCTCACTTAGTTTTCAATTTTTTTGGGAAGAAATAAAATTATAGGATGTAGATTATTTATTATAACATAATTACAACCATTGGGATTGGCATTTCTCAATTCTAAAACTAAATTCTTATCAATTTTGTATTTTGAATAATTATGTACTTCTCTCTACTTAATATTTGTTTTCTATACGTTGTACAATTCCAAATGATGTGAAATTTTTTATGTATATAGCCAACTTGTCTAGAAAAAAGAATCCAAAGAAGAACCACCATTGGGGACATTTTTTTATAGAAAAGTGAGCTTGTGAAGTGCAGCTACCAGTTTTTTTGCAGTGACAAAAAAAGATTTCACTAAATTTGAATGCTTATACCTTGCAATCCACAAGGTGGAAATTTCTGAAATTCTTTCCACATCTTTTCAAAACAACGTACTACAAGATCCAACAATTATATGTGTCAAAAAAGTTTTTTTTCAAAGTTTGGTACTTAAACCAAAAATGACAGTTTGGAAGCATTTTTGGTGAAAACTTAGTCAAGAAACTTAAGGGGTTAAGTAACTACTTGAATTTGCCATCAAAAATTCTTTTGGTGGTAGATGGTTAAATTTTACTAAATTTTACTATTTTTCTTGTCCATTATTTTTGGAATTTTTTTAAAATAATTATTTAATATAATTAATTAATTAATTTTTTTAATAATGATTTCATACAATTAATGCTAGATGTGTTTTTTAGTGAGATACGTCATGTGCCACGTTATGATAGTTATTTTTGTACTTAAAAATAGGGACATTACTCGAACAAAAAAAGATGACATGGTTGCCATGTAATATCCATGTGGCGGGCTTTTGGAGAATGCAAACATGAAGTATCAACATCCATTTTTGTAATACATGTAGACATGAAGGCACATTACAACAAATTTTAGCCTTCTATGGAAACACCGCCTATGACATTAGAGTTGATGCACCTCCAATTGGCAAAACTACACTTTGATGTCTTCATTAACACCACAAGAAACGGGGGTGCTTCTAGTGTATTCTCCAATGTTGCATCAATGACAAGCTTGATGGTTGCATATCCCTTCTGCTGAACTCCAATGCTTTTAGATATTGATTTGTGCAATTGTAGAGCTGAAGTGTTAGATGAAAGCATTTGAAGATCCGATTGGCTACCTCTAGCAACTAATGGAGCTAAGGTGGCTTTCAAATCCATCTAATGAATATGATTGCTCAATTGTACATGAAAGTTGTCCCCTTATCCACTATTTGCTATTTGATTTGGGTTGAACATGCAAGCATTCATCTTGGTCAATTTGCAAGTACTTAATTTTAACTGCAAGCAATGGTTTTAGCATTCTCAGAAAAGTAGTGGAACTAACGCAACATTGTTGAGGTCAAATGGTGTAGATTCCAACTGCATGATATGGAAGTTGGATGTAGAGGCATTTTGAGGCAACATAGTACAGAATCAAGATACGTTTCAACAATTCACTCCAAATGTGTCATCATTTTTGTTCACATTGTTATTGGTGTTTGTGAAATAGTTTGTTGCCACATTGTAGTGGACAAAGCTTGAGTAGCCACGCATGCCAGTAATTTCTTGGCTTTGCTCTGGCATATGGCCACTATCGTTATCATTGTCTTGCTGATGATTTCCTTCTAGCAATTTGTGATATCCATATATAGGATTCATGAGGTCTCAAAAGTGGAGAAGAGTAATAGTTGATTTGTGCATCAACTACTAATTGATCCTTTTCCATGTAGACATACAAGTAAAAGTTTTTTGGTAATTGCTTGTCCTTCTTCTCTCCATAAGTCATCTTGAAGTATACCATGGAGTTTAGTCTCATCTATTTATGCAAATCCGCCACTTGTTTATACTCAAACAAAAGAATTTGCCATTTGTATTTACAAGCCTTTGAGCTTCTATGACACATGACTCCATCTAATGTGCACATATAAAGCAATACCTTCTATCATTTGCTCATCTCATTGTTCATCAATTGTCAAAGGTCATCTGGTTCCATTTCTTCAATGAACTTTGTCTTCTTGGCATGAACTAGTGCTAACATCTCTAATCGATTCCAATTGCATTGGATCTCATTCCTTCTTACTCTTTGAGGTTGCCTCTTGAATACCATCTCTACTTGCCTTTCTTTTGCCACGCCTTCTTGTTAAATGTACACCAGTTGTAGGACAGGAGCCTTGGATGACCTCAACAAGTGGTGATCCTCTACCTATCATCACACTTGACAGTTTCAATTTTTGTTGTTTTCATAGAGTTATGAGCTTTATACATTCCACAATTGTAAGACTATGTTGTCTCACAAAGAAGGCTAAAGACAATGCATGTGACGGGGCATGTGACAAATTAGTAGTAGCAACACCAATATGATTCTACTTTTTTGTCAATGTGATTGTCTGTGTGACATTTCTTTTATCGTGCTATGATCTAAATTAATTTTTTTCAATATTATTTTTTACATTTTAATGATGTATACTTGAGTAATAGATTTTGTACAATCATTAAAAAATCTATCATTAGGACTAAAAAAAATCTATTAGTCTTGTAGTGACTCTAGAAACATTACAATTTGTACGATATCAAAGTTGATAAAGACATTGACTTCATATAGAAGTATAGAGAACAAAACAGTGATGAAATAGAGTATACAAAGAAGAAAATACTTAGTTAATCTTCTGTTTGACTACATAAGACAAAGGTGGTTGATGAAGCCAATGTTTTCTACAACCAAAGATCCCTCGTTGCAAGAGCATTGTTTGAACACCACAATAAAAATCCATAATGTCCTATGCAAATGCATTGTAGAATAGATGGTACATGAATTTAACGAGTTTTGTGTAGACTCACCTTCAACTTGGAGTGGTTAAGGTATTTGTCCTTTGGTGGCTTGAATGGATATTCATTTCAAAAGTCAAAGATGTTTCCTTGTCCATTGAGACACTTAATTATCAATTCATTTGTAAAGTTAATGGGCACTTCATTGTACCACTTTCAAACTGTGGTGATTTCACTTTTTTTAGCACCAAAATTGCTTTATACTTGGTCTTTTATCTACTCCATACTTCCTCTTACTTTTTAGACCACATCACTTGCCATGTCATCAATACATTATCTTAAAAGCTTACATGCATGCGTCTCATGTGTGAATGCTCATTTTTCAAACACTTTCCACTATTCATTTTTTATAGTTCCAAACCATAGATGTGAAGAAGTCTTTAGTCTTGTATCTATTGTATATGTAACAATTTATTGAGATTGCTTTCAAATTTTGTTTTGCAATATTTTTGCTTTTGGATGTATTGTCGTAGCATACAAACAAAGTGTCAAATTGTTTTGAAAATTAAAAATGCAGATTTCCTTGATGTTGTTTAATATCTCCATTTTGGAAAACAAGAGTTGGACTATTTTAGATCTTGTCTTTGTCCTTTGACATGCCCAAGGTTGAAACTAGTTGGTAATTGAATTTATCACTAAAATAGTAAATTAGAACTTGATCGTTCTTGATTGATCTTTATTAAATGTTGATTATCCCTCTACTCAAAAGCATTTGGACATTTAGAGGCTATAGATTAACCTTCTGTAAGCTAAAAATAAATTCCATTAAAAAAATTCTTAAGTGTGAATTACTCTTCTTTCCATTAAAGAACTTTAAACATTTAAAGATCATGGATTTACAGGTGCTAATATGTGAGCCTAGGATCATGAGCATATGAGCCTAAGAATCAAGACACCTATGTTATAGGTGTCTATATTATAAAAACCTTCCATGATTACAGAAGAGCTATATTATAGATACATATATTATAGGTGTTTATGTTATAGGCACTTTCAATGGTTGTAGAGAATCTACTTATACCTAGGCTCAAGGTTCATATGCTTGCATTTCTATGCTTACATGTTAGCATTGTGGATTGTAGATTATCCATCTCTAAATTGGTTTTGACCTTTACAAAAGTCTTTTTTGTATTCTTCCAAGTAAATAAGATGTTAAAAGGCAAAGACACTACGATGGTTGATTTTGTTAGATCAAAGTTGTTTGCTACCATACTTGGAGGTCACCTTCAACATCTATTTGCCAAATAATTAATTAGAGTCCAAACAAACTTTGACACTTTAAAATCAAAGAATTTACATTTATTCAGCAATCACCTCTTATATTAGGTTTGATAGTCACCTTGGTTGTAAGAAAGGATGTGCACACAATCTCTTTATACAAGTGGAGTGGTAGGAGGTAAAACAATCCATGTGGGATAGATAAATTAGGATTAGTAGAAGCTCAACCACTCATACCTAGTAAAGTCAAAACATGAATTGTGTTTATGTAGAACTTCAAACTTCATTTTGGCATAGTAGAATAAATTTTTCCAAAAAAAGTTCGTAAATCAATTTGAATTTCATCTTCAAAAAACTGTTTGAGATTTTGAGCCTCAATTGAATCAAAAGTTATAGACAAATTCAAAGAGGAGTTGGGAGGGACATTTTTTTTTGACATTTTCAAACATCCTCCCTGAATTTTGTCCATTACTTTTGATTGAAGGCTCAAAATCTCAATCGGATTTTTGGAGGTGAAATTTAGATTGATTTACAAACTTATCTTAGTTCAAAGTTTTAAAAAAGAAGTTAATCTAGTATGCTAAATGAGGTTTGAAGTTCTACATTGAACACAATTCTTGCATTTTGATAATGAACGGTCAAGCTCTCATTTTCAAATTGTCCCATACGCTTTGAGGATTCATGATGAATAATGGATTTCATTATAAATTTGCCTTCTCCACCCTTTGTTTGGTAGACTTGTATTGGCATGTAGGTAGATTGATATAATTTCCAACCCTTTGGCTTCTTTCACAAATAATGTTTCTTAGATTTGGCAAGTTGACTTATTAATTTTCAAAATTATTTGGCATTAAAATTTTTAATTATTTTTTGCCAATGGTGACCTTTGGCTATGATATTCTAAATCCTTGAAGCTTTGTCACCAAGGACATACCTTATTGTAAAATTTGTCACAAAGCTCAACAATTAATCAAAGTTCAATTTGGATATCTCAACCTATATTGCATGCTCTAATTCAAGTGGAAAATTCATCTGCGTAGAATCTTAACTTGACTTTTGAAGAAACAAGGATCAACTTTCTTAAGAAGTTTGATGATTTATAGACAAAGTTTTGAGAATCAGTATTGACTCAATACTTTTCTTCAATTTTAGTCTTCACTAGAGTCTTCACTAATTAGGCAAAGTTCGTTAAGTATACAAGCAATTTATTGCATTATAATGAGAAAATAACTTATAGGATTCATTGTGAACTCAATTTTGCAATTTTTTGAAAAAAAAGTTTCACATATTTGACTTTACTTAATAGAACAATCTTAGTCACTGTTGGAATTAGTGTATTTCAATTCCATCTTAGAACTATTAACAATTTAGTATTTCCTTCTATCTTGTATTTACTAACAATTTTTTTGAGGATAAAAATCAAGTGTTTTTTTATTTGTTTATTTTTTCTGACTTTCAACTCAAATTTCAACATTAAAAATATATGAAATCAAAATTATTAGTGAAAAAAAATTTAATTAAGAAGATTCAAAGTCAAAAAATCTAGTCAAGCAAGGTGCAAAAAAAATTATTTTCTTTACTTTAAATGCAAATATCTTACAATTTTAGTGATCAAAATTTTTGGAATTTCTTCTAGACATTTTTATACTACAATAATATGAAAAATTGAAAATAGACAATTAAAGATTTAAAAAATATATATTCTTTGCAATAGAAATAGCAATTTTGAGTGTTTTGATGAAGAAAGGGCTTGAGACACTCATGATTGCCATTTAAATTGCAAACTTAAGAGGAAAAAACGTGAATTTTTTTTCCATATCTATTGGTAAAATGTTGTACTAGACTAATATAAGAGTATATGGCAGAAATTTCAGAAACTTCGACATCATGGATTATAAGATATTTGCATTTAAAGTGAAGAAAACAAGTCTTTTTGCACCTTGTAAGATTATATTATAAAAATTTTAACCTTCTTAGTTTAAAATTTTTTCATTGTAGAGTTTGAATTAAAAAGATTTTATATTGAACAATTATTTTGAAAGTCTAGGGAAAAAATTCAAAAAACACTCATTTGATTTTTATACTTAAAAATATTATTAAGTAGAAAAATGTATGAGATTGAAGGAAAAACAAAATCATTAGTTGCTCTAACATAGAATTGAAACAATTGCCCAGTGATAAGATTGTTTTAGAAATCATACTATAGTGACTAACAAAACTAATTACAAAGTTGAAACATTTTCATTCCATTAACCATACTATAAGCATCAATGGATAAAGTCCAAAAGTAGATATACAAAAGTCACAGTGTGCGACATACTACACGTCACCATGGAAGTTTGAAGAAAAAACTAGTTGTGATTTGAAAGAAAATCAATTTAAAAGTTAGCCATGTCTAAAATTCAATTTGATTTAATTTGATTTGAAATTACTTTATCTTTTGCTCACATTTTTCTAAAAACTCCAATTTTTTTTTTGTGCCTTAGCATGTTGGTATACATCATTTGAAATTGTTGTATATAAAAATTGAAGGAATTAAACATATATTGAATTTAGAATATCAATACTTTGACAACAATATATTCAATTTATATTTCACAATTGTATAATGCATTTTTAGGTTAATTTTTTTGTCCAAAGACTAGAGTTCATGATGCATACAATTAATCCTAAAATTAGAAAAAGAAGTAAATTATCATTGTCAATATCATAAAACAAACTACCAATTTTAGGAAGGTCAGTGTAATTTTTGGTACTTTTCAATTTTTGATGATATTAACAAAATTTGGGCTCAGAATGTTATAACTTTTTTCAAGGGCACCAATTGAAATATAAATGACAATTCCAAAAAGATAATGTGTTTTTTATATTAAAAAGAGAAATAAAATTGTACCAAATACTGAGATCATAGGAACCTACCCAAACTCTAATTTGGCCTCCAAAAGGACCTCTGGACTTTAGCCCTTAAATGCCCAATACATTTTTTGAGCTTCTTGAAATTCGCTCTAAATTGAACAAAAAGATAATATTTTGATAAATTTTATCAATTTTTTCTAAATTGTAGCTATAAAAATTCAAAATATAAATGTTAAAGATCCCGTAGGAAAAAAAAACACAACAATATCAATTATAGATAGAAAGAGTTTTGATCATGAGGGTGTTAAATCTATGAGAGTGATTTGAAGTCTTTCAATCCTCTTTTCACATGTCAAATCTAAAATTGTGGTAACCCAAAAAATATGAGGTTAAAATCATAGTATGCATAACTCCAATCAATTTAAAGTTTCTCAAAGTCTACTCTACAACTTCTTAAATTAATTTCTCATGTGCATTTTTCTCCAAGATCTAGTGTGTTTGAGACTCATTTTCAAAACCTTCAACGCTACAAAAAGTCAAGATTGCAATAGACACCCTTGCACAAAATCTTGAATAGAAAAATCATAATCAATCATTTTTTAAATTATATTTTTGATGCTAAAATTAGACTTCAAAAAAAATTCAAAAATACTAAATACTAAAAATAGTATCTTGATAAGGTTTTATTTAACTTCAAAGTTTTGGTGTCCCCAAAATTTGATGCCTTAAGCATTTAGAGGTTAGGGATTAGGGGTTAATTGCTATAAAATATTATATAAGAGACAAGTTGGGATTCAAAGTTGGAAATTTGACCTTCACACTATCGTATGTAAGAGTCAAATTTGGCAAAGAGGTGCCAAAATGAAATTTCCATGTCAAATTTTGATAAGTCCACTTCACCTTGCTCTAATCAATAGATACGACAAGATACTTTTTCTTTCTTTCAAAAACAACTTAATTTATGTTGAATCTAACCTTCATGTAGAATATGAAGTTCAATTCGAAGTACCACATTTGATATTTTTTATTCACCTTCTATAATTTGAGGAAGTTGGCTAAACCTACATTAAGAAAGTTGGGAGTTCAAACATGGTGTGGAGTGCCCTTATGGTAGAACCACCCATTACCAACTAAACATCCATATCCAACCTGTAAGATGCATCTATTTTCAACCAAGGTTGGAACAATTTGCAACTAAAGTTTGGAATGTGATTTTTTCTCCTTTGCAAAGGTGGGACTATAAGGTCATGATACATGTTTTGCTGTAGTAAGCAAGAAAGTAGTTATGGAATGATTGGAGTTGGAAGGCTTTGTATGTTGGACATGGGTTGAGGCCAACTTTTGCTTCCAAAATTCATAGTAATTTGAGCTTAAGAAAAAAAATCAGAAAAAATTGGCAATGCTCATCTATAACATTTAGTAGCAGTGAAGGATTGCGTTCTTTTGGACGGAATGGTGTGAAAAATTCCACACCAATTCATCTCGGATAATATGGTGTGGAATATTCTACATCCATCAATAAGTGTCTCAAATTGTTAGTAAATTAAAGCTCACTCACGTGGGTACTTGGGCCACAACTGTAGTTAGTAACAAAATGGGTTACTAACAAACAATTCACACATCTGGGTTAGTAACAAAAAAAAATGAATAATACTTTCAACCAAATAGAATTCAACTCATTGAATTCAAGGTATCATTTGAGTTTCTTCATTATGTTTTGAATACCACTCATGATCTGTGTTTTAGAAATAAGAAGACAACTTTTTGTATACATATGGGGTGGTAGGAAGTAAAACAAAAAATATAAGATACATAAATTAGAATTAGTAGAAGCTCAACACCTCAAAGTCAAGTAAAAAAAATGTAGAAATTATCATTAAGTATAATTTCAGACCTCATTTAGGCTTAGTAGAATAACTTTTTCTCAAAAAACTTTGTACTAAACAAAGTTGATAAATCTATCTAAATTTCATCTCCAAAAGTCTATCTAATATTCAAGCCTCTAGTCAGAAGTTAAATTTTGAAACATCCTCTCTAAATTTTGTCCATAAGTTTTGGTTGAAGGCTTGAATATTAGATAGACTTTTGGAGATGAAATTTAGATAGATTTATCAACTTTGTTTAGTTCAAAGTTTTTTGAAAAAAGTTATTCAACCATGCCTAAATGAGATCTAAAATCCTACATCAAACATAATTTTTACATTTTGACAATGAACGGTTAAGCTCTCATTTTCAAATTATCCCATATCCTTTTAGGAATCATGGTGGACCATTGATTTTAATATAGAAATGACATCTCCAACCATCATTCCTACAAATGTCATTGAAACAATTTCTTCATTGGCCAATCAAATTATTTTTTTGTTGGCAAAGGTTTAAATGATATTCAGATTTTGATTCAAAGGGTTCTTCGATTTTTGGCAAACCATCTTAACATTTCCTTGTTGATTTGTTTAGCTGGTCGAGTATGGGTGGTTCTGAAACTTGAACTGAAATACCGCGATGACCGTATATACGGAAGGGCTGACGTCAAAGCATAGAGATACGTCGTCTCTCCAACAGTATCGAGCCTTGAGCGTCCCCAACTCTTTCTCTTCCATTGCCCTTGCGAAGGCTTAGGGTTTTGCTGCTGAGCTCTTTCTCTGTGTGTTGCTCCCTTTCATTCCACTGCACGATCCATCTTTCTCTTGACAGGGAGCAGAAACAAAGGAAGCGCACGCCGCAGCAGCAATGACGACTCTGGTGGAGACCTCCGAGGAGGAGCCGACGATGGCCGTGGCCCGCGCCATTGCGGAGCTTGCTTGGTACGAGGGCGGACCCGATGTGAGTTTCTCACCCTTTCCATCATTTTAAGAGTTTCTGCCCTCTCCTTTCTATTTAAAAACGGGGGGAGAGAGAGAGTGTGTAATAAAAACATAGAAATCAATCTTGAGCTTCGTAACCCTAATTTTCTGACTGCCACTGAAACCGAAGTTTTTGGAGGTGGTAATGGAAAATACCAAACTTGACGTCAGGTGGTAGAGACGACGGTGTGGCGAAATCGGTGTGCGATGGTTTTAGGTTTAGGGTGGATGCGACGCTTTTAGGGTTGGGATTTTTATTTGGGGGGGTGCGTGTTTCCTTTGCAGATTGCGGGTCCAGCAGTTGCACAATTCTGCAAGGAAGCTCAAGCGTATCTGATGGATGAGCGATACCCCGACCTTGTGAACTTGTTGCTCACATCTGCCGACCTTGTGCTTGCCAATACCTCGGAAAAAGGTACTTTAGAGGAGATCGTTTTCTAGCCCGGGGGTTTAGGTTGAGTGGAAGATATTACCAGCAGTGTCTCAATTGAATGTCTGTTCGGTTCCATTCTTAGAGTTCTTGCATTAGTGGTTTGCATAGATTTCTTGAACGCTTCATGACTATCGCTTATTAGACTATTGCTCATTTTCCTGTGCTGTAGACATGGAGTGCATCTTCACAGTCATCTCCAATCTGGTATCTAAGGCGCAAAGTCCGGATGACGCCCTTGCCATGGCGGATCAAATAGCTAACAAGCTCACTGTTCAGCCTATTGACAAGCCAGTCAGTCGACTCAAAATGTACACATTCTTCTTGAGCCCTTCCTGCTACTCGTTAAGAATCGTGGATGATGGATGTGTTGATTATGGTGCTGTGGACGAGGCCATCCCAGGCCATGACAAGGAGATTTTCGAGTTCTAAGAAATAATTACATACCCTAAGTGCTTTCTTTGATAGAATTGTGTGCCTCTCTTGGCAATCGAGGTTGCAATTGCAGGGATTCAGTGACGGAGACGTGATTTTCCTGAATGTACTTCCTCACCCTAATTTATATCCTGTGGGACTTGCAGCTTATTCCATTTGTATAATGTGCTAGAGAACCCCTATGGTAGGTTTTTGATCTTCAAGAGAGTGCTCAAGCTTGCTGTCGTCGGAAAAGTGACGGAGCTCGTTGTACCTACGTTCAAGCGCATGGATTCGTTCTTACAGGAATGGAATGTTAGTGAGAGTGACAAGCGTGATATTTTTCTGTCTGCAACGAACATCCTGAAGGATCAAAAAGGGTATGGTAAATCACAAACTGAAATTCAGTTCCTCCCAAACGAGGTTATATATCGCTTTACGGAGGTCATTGGTTGCCAAAATTGCATTTGGCGAACAATTTAGTTCTCTTAGCATTGTATTGTATCATAATAGCAGTCATTATTACAAGCCAACCTGCTGAAATGCAGTGAATCCAAGAGTTGTGAAGAAGATGTTAACGCAATTTTGCTCGGTATTATCGGGAACATCTGTTTTCCTCAGTGATCCCGCTTCTGTCTAAATTTCTGAACTTCATTTGTGTTTTCTGGCTGATCGTTATGTCTTGTGACATGAAATTTGTGTAGGTACACGAAGGACTCTTACACATTTTTGGTGAAGTACTTAGCAACCTTTGCTGGAGAGGATTCAAGCACACTCAACGAGGCAAAAGAAGAAGCTGTCAGAGCTGTCATTGAATTTGTCAAGTCTCCAGATATGTTTCAGGTTTGTTTCTCCTGCTTTTGAAATTATTGATTCTTTTAATCAATTTTGGCCGTCCAATTTCTGAAATCACATTGTCTGCCTGTTTTAAGTTCTATCATTATTGTTGTACTCCTGAAGAGTACATTTGCTGACTTCGTGTGTTTATTGCAGAAACATCGGTCTGGTGATCAGAGCATTTACCTTGTAAGTCCGTAGTTTTCTCTCTACTTTGACTCATTTGTTTTAATCTGTGCTCGGACCTGTTGTTCTCTCCACAAATTTTTGGCTCTCTGGACTATTCAATTTTTTTCAATTTTACATTGACATTATATGTTAGCTTCGACTGATTGTTTGGACTCTGTATGTTATCCACAGTGCGACCTCTTGGATATGCCAGCCGTGAAACAGTTGGAAAAGGATTCCAAATATGCGCCTGTTTATCGTTTGCTTGAGATCTTTCTGACTCGCCGTCTTTCTGACTACCTCGAGTTCCAGGCAGCGGATGCCTCTACCTTGAAGAACTATGGTACGCATCTCATAATTACGAACTCCTGTTGAATTTTACCAGCATGCGTAATATCCTGTGGAACACATGTTTTAGTAACACGTTGAGTTTGCATGCAGGACTTGTGCACGATGAATGCGTCACTAAGATGCGGCTAATGTCGCTAGTAGGTCTTGCCACCTCGAGTTCTGGGGAGATCACTTATGCACTCATTCAAGATACCCTCAAGGTAAATTGCTGGGAGTAAATAAAATCACGTGTATTTCCTTTTGGTTTGTGAGTCATGTTAGCCATTTTACTACACTTGCTCAAAGAAGACCTTGAATGGTTGGTTCTCATCAAGAGACAACCTGCTTGGTTCAGCCAAGCATCGGTGGTTCGATAGCGCTCGTCTGTCTCTTTCTCAAGATGCGTACACGTGAAGCATGCTTATCCAGCAGAGTTTCCCCGTTTATTAGACTTCTAATATTTTGTGTCCTATAATATATAGGTTGCTGATGACGAGGTTGAGTACTGGATAGTGAGGGCTATTGCTGCGAAGTTGCTGGAGGCCAAAATGGATCAACTCAGACAAGTGGTCATCATTGGGTACGTATCAAATGGTGTAGTTGAATTTACGTAATCTGGTTTCATTACATACAAATGTTCGATAATTTTTTCTTTTGTACTCGAATGAACACCCAGTCTATGAGCTAGAGTATCATTTTCTTCTCTTCTGAAAACATCGACTCATCGAAGGTTCAGATTCAATCCCTGCATACACCAGTATAGTTAAAGTGTCGCAGCTAAAGTTAAAGTGCTGCTTTTGTTTGGTACCATGATAGTTGGTAGTCTATTGTAATGAATCGATGTCGTACATGTCTTGGAATCTTTGTCGTGAATATACAAGTTTTTGACACTCTTTGCTTGTCCCAGACGCTGCACTGAGAGGGTGTTCGGTCCTGCACAGTGGCAAGAGTTGCGGAGAGGGCTTGCTGGCTGGAAGGTACGCCGATTATTTGGCTATCGCTGCGTGTGGTCTTCACTCGCTGAGTCTTTCTTATATTTCTTTCTGTCATGATGCTACGGTCTTTTGGACAGCGCAATTTGTATAGCCCTCCAACTGGAGCAACTTTGGTTCAACGTTCTGGGGTTAAGGATACGTGGCTAGATTTGGGAAAGTGTCTTCTATCTCTACTCTGCTTCGAATGGTCATTTATATCTCGAGTTTGATGTACGCACTGACATGAATGCGGGTTTGTCACAGGAAAACATCAACAATGTATCAAGGATCATCGCCAATGCCAAGGCAGCTCAAGGCGGCATCCCCCAAGGTGTTTAGGTGTCAATTCAGTATATTAGGGTCCTGTCATGAAGACTTTAGTCTGGAACTGACCTGTACAATGCCAACAGTGAGCTCTATTGCCGATGTCATTTAGGGTTGATTTGCGAGGTTCACTTAGGGCAATTTTCTCGGTAACATTGTTGGAAATGAAAACTGGTCTCAATTATGGGTATGATCGTTTGGTGTATTTATTAAAGTTAGCCACATGGCGCTTCTGATTGGCCTTGGCACATATTGAACCGTTGCTGCAGTTCAATGCACTTTCAGTTGCAGCACTAATGTAAGGTAAGTTCTCAGAAGTGTCAACTTGCATGTGTCAAACTTCTTCTCTCAGACATTTTCTTGTCATTGTCATAAGTTTGTCTGCATGGTTTAGATGAGAAAGTGTCTCAATTGCAACCTGTGTGTGTTTGCTAAGTTGTAAATCTGGTTCAGTCGACATCTAGTTCGAACCACAGATGTGATAGATGGCTCTATGTCGCATGTATGAATGCCGAGTAATGTATTAAGGTAGTTATACCCTTCACTGTTCACCCAGCATTTTTGACAAATAGGTGTCCATTAAAGTGTCACCAATATGACCTTATGCTAAATGGCACTTCATGGTTGTAAATTAACAAGTTTTTAGTGAATGGTTTAGAGTCTTCCTCAATGCACCTATTGTGTCTATTCCTTGGTGACATTTTCATCTTCAAGTTTAGCAATGTGCCTTAATTGTACTTCATTTTTAGTAACATCAAGGGTTATGATCTTTTAACATTACATTGCATATGTTACACATTCATATCATTAGGTTTCAACACTACTAATGGGTTTTGTAAGACACCAAACATATTATTTTATGGCATGGGGTGGAACTTCTAGTGGTATTCATTCGATAGTGCCTACTCACTATTGGTGCTAACTACCCTTGAATAATATCCAACTCCCCATTGAATCCAAATAATCTCAAGATTTATCTAAAAACTCACTAGTCAAGATTCTATGTTACTACCTAGCATAGAATTGAACACCATCTAATTGGTATCAAGGAGTGCCTAAGAGCACTCCATAGTCTCATGAAGGTGGTGATGAGACTTCATCACCAACCTCACTACAGGTGGCCACTATAATTTACCACAATGTCATTTGCAAATTAAAAGAGAGACCACTCCTTCTCATAGTATTCTATGTGAGATTTGGTAGACCCCTCATCCTATAGATCACTGGAACATCTCACATACACTTCTCCAAGAAGAGGTACCTGATTCTTGTAACTTAAAAATCGAGCTCTAAAGACCTTGCGATCTTTCTATTGGAATAAATATAAACTTCAAATTCCAAATCTAAAGTGCAAGACCATGTTAGTACTCTATTTGTTATGTAGATCATTATGAGCTACTCACTTTCTCAAATGTGATAAGTATCAAGCAAGTTATGGCCCTCCAAAGGTCTGAGTCACTAAGAGGTATATATCTCCAAAAATCTACTTCCTTTGTTGGTCTATAACTTCTAACTCATAGCTAAATTCTTCTTGAGACTTAGTAATATAGAATCTTGGTTTTTGTAACTTTTTAGTGATATGTGGCATGCCCTATTTGGATGAAAATTCTTTTCAAATACCCTCTTCTACATCCCTACATAGCTACACTTTAGCTTCATTGTAGAGACATTGCCAACTTTGAGACATTTGACTCACCACTCGGATTCTAGAGTTATTTGGATCCATAGACGTGAACTCTCATTGTTTTTTCAAGTATGTGTAGCTCATGATCCACTTTATTTTTAATAGAGTGCTACGGCACCATGTCTCCACAAGACTCGTCACTTCTCTCACTTATTGTTTTTTACAAAGGCTTAGGAAGTCACCTTTGAAATCTTCTTTACTCACTAAAGTGGCACATGCATGCCTTGCAATAGAGGTTGTGACATGTTGAACACTTTGAAATTTCTTCCAGGTTTAACATTAAAAATTCACATAAAATTCAAAAATTCTCTAATTTTTTTATTTTTAATATTATTGATTTATGTTTGTCTAGAGGAAAAAAATATAAATTAATGGTGATTTTCACTCCATCTACACATACCAACTTTAATGAATGATAATAGTTGTTTTTACCTTAGGCATTTGATTTGAGAAAAAAATTGCAGAGGTGGAGTGGAGGTAATAGAAGGGTTGAAGATGAAGGCACACGTTTCTTGGACTTTTGCTTAAGATCAAGTTAACCTTGGAAGGACTCTTAGGCCAAAAAGTAGTTGATAAATGACTTTCAAGATTATCATTACTAGTTGTTAGGATTGAAAAAAATTAAATAGAAAACAAAAGTTGAATTTTCTTTGAAATGATTTTCAAATCAAGTTGGAAAACAAATTAACTGATGTTGAAAATGTCAAACTATTAGAAAGCGAGCCACAAACAAATTTTAGAGTAATATAATTTTCACCTTGTTAATGTTCCTATAATTAGAATGTCAAATTTTCAAAAAAATAAATAAATAGGAAATTTTATTTATTTTAAAAATAATTGCCAAATCACTTTTCTCAACTTTAATTAATTATTTTGGCATACTATGTTGACCCTGGTAAGTTGGATATGATGCTATAGAAATGAAAAAAGCACCCATTGATTTAGAAATTAGATAATTTTTGGCAAAGTATTTTGGTAATAGGTTTTGTCCTTTGAGAGCTAATTTCTTTTTGGAGGCAAGCCTAGTAGTACAAATATTATTTTTCTAAGGATTAGAGTCCCTCGAGAAGCTTGTTGCCTAAGTGATTGTTGTAAATTTTATTTCTCTAAGGATAAAAGTTCCTCTAGGAGCTTGTTGCTTGAGTGATTGTTGTATCACTCTAGTATTGCATAAGGTAGGAAGTCCATAAAGCACCCTCTAACATAGAAATATATTTTGCGGTCTGATTGGATTGACAATGTACAAACAATGTTCATTTCAGAAGGTGGATTTACTGGAAAATATTTCAAGAAGACTAACCTCCCCAAATTAATTTTCAAATCTTGAATGGGTAGTATCTGCCCCCTATCTTGCATCCTACTCCCTCTGTCTTGAAATAAATCAGGGTTTTCTTGGAAAATGTTGGATTTACATAGAAGGTGAATGTGATCCTATTTGGAAGGGAATGCTTAGCCCTTAAACGACGGGCACATAGCCATGAAGATCATCTTGTTTTGTCACCATGTGAATTGTTGAATTAAAATAATGCAAAAGCACTCATTGGAAGACAAACTACTGTAGATTATCTTCCCTTTTTGCACAAAATTGGGAGAATGAATAGTTGCATTTCTGTCCTACAAGGAGAGAAAAGAAAACCTCCTCGGCAGCATTTATGGGTTAGTACTTGTAGCTTTTAGTGAATCCCAATACACCTAAAAGTTTTGAATCCAGAAGTCAAGCAAATAATTTTCAAAAAACGCTTCAAAATTGATTATTTCATTGTTTTTTGCAACTGGCTCTGGTGCAATGTTTTCTTGTCCTCATGCTTCCAACTCATGTGCATTTATCTTCAATGCGGTCCTCTCCATTCAATATCGATGAGTTTCCAATTCTTCAAGGCTGAGATGCGGAAGAACACAACGAGGACGATGCGGAAGAATACAATGTGATTGGAGTATGGAATTCAAGTTTGATCAGACTATGGGATCAACGACGATCGGGTCTTGCGATTCAAGTGCCATATTAAGCACGGTGATTCAGGTTTTGTCAATCTAGCAATTTCTATGAACAATTGAAACATCGAATTTAATTTGAGACAAGCAAATTTAGAAAATCCGGGATTTAATTAGAGACAGAGGGAGAACCTTGCATCCTACCTTCATCCTACCTTGCAACTTTGACAACTAGTGCAACACCATCCCCACCCCACGATTCATTATGTGGGACCCCACTGAAACTCTACACTGGATCCTGTTTTTTTTATTTAATAGGTAAGCACAGCCACCTTGAAATGATACATTCCGACTCAAACGGAAATCATCCATTGAAATCTGGTGGTCCAGATTACAACAGTGTTCGGGAAAAAACGGCGGCTAATTCAAAGCTCTCACGTGTGCAATTGCGGAAAGAACCCGTAGCAGTTTGAAACCATCGTCAAAAAAACAGGTGAAAAATGGATAAAATTTCTAAAGAAAGAAATAGAGAAAGTAACCGGACTCGATACTTCAAAAAACAGTTCTAGTTGGGAATTAAAGGAAAATCGCTGGTAAAATCCAGAGTAATTGTTCAATGTTCTGGCGACTGGACTTCCCGGATTTACCAGACACTTAGGCAACGACCAGAAATTTGCACACTTAAAAAATAAATCACCCTTGCGGCTCTGCTCAAGAAAGTTTGCAGACTCTCTGCTTGCAGATCGGCTGATGATGATTTTAGTCCAAAATCTGAAGGCTAGCTGTATGTAGAATGAGTGGAGGAACTTCCCGGTTCCAGGATCACATTTTCATTCTCAAGCTTGCATGCACCTGGGCATGAATACGTCTACTGAATCACCGCATTCTCCACGCCGAGATCTGAGACCCCTCACTCCTCAGTCAGGCTCGGAGGACAGGGCTGGATTGAAACGGAATTGAATTTGAACACGAAATCTATTTGATCGAATGCTTGAATAAATTAAATTAAATATGGCGCCTAAGTATGGCGCAACAGTCATGTTCACACAAATCACATGGACTCGAGATCGTTTATTAGACTCGGGATCATATATATGTATATGTACGACCACACATAGTTACAGTACGTGGGTCACAGATCGCGCGTACTTACGTTCGCCCTGCGCGCGTCCTACTGAAGGTAATGAAGTGAGCTTAACTTTCTACTAACGTCAATTTCGTTAATATGGCATATGAAATCCGCCACTTTGTCTGAACATCTAGGACACATATAGATGTAAACCCGCCAAAATTCTGGAATGCCGCCATTTTAATGAAATTCATGTTCTACGTTCTTCAAGCCTGGAAGTTGACTTTGATCTTCTGCACGGTCTTCTCGTTCACCTTGAACGCCTTCTCCAGCACCTCGTCGCTGATGGGAGGGGTAGCGCCGAAAAGCGCGGGAGCCACCAGCTGCACGCCAGGGTTCTGGCTGCTCAGGGCTGCCAACGCCACCGCCGGACCCTTGCCCACATTCAGCTGGAAGTGCACCAGGCCCTTGGGAAACACGAACACATCGCCTGCGTACAATGTGGTGGCGAACAGCTTGTTGGCTGTGCTCACGAAGCCCACGTACAACTTCCCTTGCACCACCGTCAGGAGCTCGGTGGCGCGCGGGTGCGTGTGGGGGACGACGATGCCGTTCTTGGCGAAGTCCAGGCGGGCCATGGAGATGCCCAGCGTGTTGAGACCCGGCAGCTGCGCGGCGAAGACGGGAGTGACGGCGCTGGCTGTGGGGTTGTAGGTGTTGCCGGCTTTGTTGAGTCCGCGGAACAGGAAGTCCGTGACCTCTGCGTCGTCGGCGTTCTTGCACACCAGTCCGTTGACGGTGATCTTGCTGGTGGAGTCGGCCACGCAGAAGTCCTGGAGGGGATCGGCGTCCGCGGCGAGGGTGAGCACGGGCAGCAGAATGAGCAGAGTCGCTTGCACGAGGAGGGCCGCCATCGCCATGCGCTTCAGTGAGCCCATCTTGCAAGCTTGCTTCTGCAAAGCTGAATTCGATTAGGTCGTGTACGTAGACGAAAGGAAGTGCGGATCGTAACTAACAGTAAGCTTAAGTACTAGCTTGTTGGAGCGGAGAATGTGATTTGCCACAAATGGTGGGTTGGATGGAGGCAGACTGAATTGAACTTAGACTCGATCGATTGGAAGGATGCACTGCAGAGATGAGCAATTGGGACGCACAACTGGGGCTTATATAGTCCCCTCAGTCAATGCACGGAGGATCCTGAAGGAGCGGCACCAGCAACAGTGAGCGCCACCTGAGACAATGCGATGGAAGGTGACCGATCGATGGCTTGGCGCATGACTCGGTGAAAAGAAGGGTTGCTTTGACTTCTATTGCGACACCCGTCGTTTCCGTTGTCGCACTTCGGGAATATTCGGTTCTGCAGGTCGAGGGAAGGAAGTGGCACCCTCAAGTTCCCGAAACCGTGTGATGTCAACGGGGCATTGATGACCTGATGCCATCTGAGCATTGCACAGTGCAAGACTGCAAGTCCTGCGGAACTCTGTGATTGATTTCGCGGCGCCCAGTTCCAGCAATTCCTTGGTGAGTTTCCCAGGCAGGCAGTTTCTGGTGGCTGTTACAAACTGCGGAAACAACTATAATCGTCATGGACGTTTGGAAGCAAAGACAAGGCAGTTCTAACTTCTGAGGGTCTAACCATTTAGCATCTGATTTTTCAGTTTCGGGGTGTTTGAATATATTTTTCTTTTCAAAAGTTAAATGAATTTGGCATGTAAATTAAACCAAGTCATTTTGTGTTTGTTGGACCTTTGTGTCCAGAATTAGTTATGAATTTTGAAGTTGAAATTGTTTAAGGTTTTAAAGTGTCCACTTTTTCATGCGTTCCATGTTGGTACATTGATAAATGCAATTGTTAGAAAACAATATGTATGTTTGTGTTAAAGAATGAGGTTGCATTACAGACCTCCTATCTTACTTAGAGATATCCAGAAGCTAGGCATAAAGCCCAAGTTAGTTTTGAAAGGCATGGTTAGAAGTCTATCAAGGAATAGAAAATACCTAAATGATACCTTCATTAGAATGGTTTTGGAATCAAATGCATATTTGAATTTGCAAGCTTGCAATTGCAACTATTATAGGGGTACATATTTCACATTTTTACTTTGTAAAACAGCCATTTTTCAAATGTAAATTATTGTAGTGATTATTGTAGTGATTAAAAGATAGGATGTAATTTGTTAATTCAATTGAGAATAATTTTAAATAATTTTAAAAAATAAGTTATTTTAATTCATTTAGAAAATATTCATAAAATATATTCTTTAATATTCTAAAATTATGCTAATTAAATATAGTCCTTTTTAAAATAAAAAATATTAAAAAATATTATTTTGTAAGCAATTATTTAGTAATTTTATTCTTGAAAGAAACATAAAAAACTATTTCGAAAAAATTTCCAAAAGGAATCAAAGGTTCAAATTCAATAGACACTTTATAAATAAATGTTATAGTTAACGGTTCGGGATAATTTTTTGAAGAATATACAACCAATTGATAGTTTTAAATAGGAATGTAGGGTATAAGATCAGAGTATTTCTAAAGAAAATTCATATTTGAGACTCACTAAGTCACTATTAAATCATTTTTTGATTCCCAAAAAAATAATTGCAAACACTAGTTGTGGTGATTGACTAATTGACGACTATAAAGCTCATTTACAATTAAATGTTGTCACCTCATCCTAGCACACCAACCTATAGTTTATTTTTCTTCAACATATATTTTATAATTTATCATAAAAGTAGCCCATTTTATTTTAGAAGGCTATTTCCGCCAAGGTTAAACAATGTTGAAATATATTTTGGTGCATGAAGAATATATTTATTATTTTTGCCAAGAAGAATATTATTAATCTAGACATTAATTTGTTATACCCCGCATTAGTTGATAACAATAATTTTCAATGCCTAAAGTCTATTGCAATTAGGTGTAGTTACTTTAAGAGTTATTGGGTTAATAAATGAAGCCACTTGATCTATTGTCTATGTTAGGTAATTTATGGAAATTAATGCGGTGGAATAATATTTCAATTGATACTAATTCAATTATTTCACAAATAGCATGACTTTGAATAATTGGCGGCGCACACATTAATAGAAAAATGAAATCCCAGGTATGCAACTCCCATATTATATGGCCTTCATTATAATCACATATAATGCAATTTAGTCCAATCTCAAGGAATATAATTTGTTTTAACGTAGAAAACTCTTGTAGCTCTTTCAATAAGGAATCCAAAAATATAATTATATACATGAAATGAGTATTTTTGAGGACACTAATAGCATTAAAAATCTAATTATATAAGTTTTTTTAATACATGTATCATAGGTTGAGCTACCCAACTTCTAAAGCTTTCTAATAAAAATTTAATTTTGATTGGAGAAAAATTCTTTTATGGAACTTTTAGAACTATGCATAAATGTTTCAATTCTTTATATACATTGCAAGTTTTTTTCTAATATGTATGCAACCCAACATTTTTTACATTTAATTTTTTTAAGTTTGGTCTTTTTATAACATTAGATGGGATTCGGGGGGGCTGGAGGGCCGTTTCAGGCCCGTTCCCAGCTCCGTTCCCCCAGCCCCCATCGAACGCGGGTGTCAAATTTTTGTTTTTTCAAAAAAATAAAAAAATAAAAATAAAAATTTAAAGTTCTTAAAATGAGAAACAAAGTTTAAATTTTTTTTATTTATTTTTTTAATTTTGAAAAAAAGGACTTGGCAGTCGTTCTGCCAGGTCAGCAGTGCGTGGGAACGGCCTGTTTCGGCAGTTTCGACCAAATTCGGGGCTGGGAACTCACAGCCCTCCCCGGTAGGGAAAACCCATCTAATGTTTTTACAAATGCGTTCTTCTAAGCCGTTTTAATGCCAAAGATCGTTGCATATAATAGAAGAATTGCATACCTGGGAATGAAATCCAATCATGGAGAATCAAGGGCTCTTTTGAGCAAATATATTACACACACTTCTTTGAGGAAGTATTTGACATTATATTTTCCTCTTTTTCCTCTTTACAATGACAAAATGATTGAATTTACTAAACAAGGTAATTACAACAAATTTTGATGGAATCACTCCATTTGGAATGAATACATGTGTAATTAGATGAATATATGAGTTATCATCCACATTTTGTGTGTTTCATTCAATTCTATGGATGCAAAGTAAACAAGCCTATGACAAACATCCAGGAATTATCCATTAAAGTTTTTTTGATTGCATCAACCCATGACAAAAATTTAGCAATAAATGAGATTAGGTTGAGTTTGTGACTACAATCAATGTCTTGGATGATGGTGATGACATGACTTGTGATTACAATAGGAATTTTCACTTTTTGAGTGTAAATTCATCACAAGAAGTGATGGTTTGAGGCCTTCATGTTGTGACCCTATTAAAAAATATTGTACTGCTATAGCATATAGGTGAGTAAGATGATCATTATGAACACATTTGTTTGTTTGTTTTGGAGTAGTCTAAAGACTCTTTTGGCCCAATTAGGTAGCACACCTCAAAAAATTCATAACAAAGTCATACTTTGTCAAAAATAAAAAAATAAAAACTCGATTGTTCTCCATTTCTCACATTTGTATCTGTGTTTGGAGGAAGAATTTTAAAAATTCAATAATGCGAACAGGGCAGATCAGTCATTCTGTCTGTCATACTACCTTACAGGTTCCAGAAAAGATCACTTTTTGGCTTTTTGCACTGCCCCCCGAATGAAATTAACAAAACAGCTCCTCGTACAGACGAATTCCTCGGAACGACCGCCACCGTGACCGGGTGGCCGCGGCACGACTTCTTCAAGGACTGACGTCCCGATGGAGAACTACACTCAGCTCAAGAGCCAAGTCGATTTCGACGTCACACGGTTTGGGGAACTCATCCTCGACCCTTCCGTCGCTCCCTTGCTGGATGACAGGATGAGCAGGGTATTCCCGAAATGCGTGCCTCTCCTCACTGAACGCCTTCCGCACTTGCTTCACCGTGTCAATTAAAGTCAACCGGAACCGCCTTGTCTAGCTTCCATCCATATCACAGACTCGTTCAGGTGGTGCGTCCCGCACTTATTGTAATATTGTTGCTGACGCAACTCACGTGCTCAAATGGGACTCCTCTGAACATTGTGTATAAGTCTCAGTACTCATTCCCAATCGAAATATCACTCATCTCATCATTCAGTTCGTACATCCGGTCGACCGAGCCTCTCATTTTTCCTCCATCAGAATCGAAGTTAAAACCGTGCATAGCAGCTAGCTAGACAGCACGTACTATCCTCTTCAGTTCAGCTAGCTAGTACGAACCCTCGATCTGCACTCCAATTCGAATTCTAAACCAGGAGATCAATCAATTCGTATTACGCACACACAGCCTGATTG